>BOPN01006956.1:0-2500 GCA_017312705.2 Penaeus japonicus
ATATATACATATATGTATATATACACACACACACACGTTTGATGTTAACATGCTATATATAGTTACCTCATGTAACAATCTTTCTATGTCTTAATTTCATTATTATGAACGAGGATTAAAGCTAAGTCATATTGGAAGTGATTGTTAATTGTCATTTATGAAACCTGTTGACTGATTAGTTTTGTAAAAAAAATGTAGATTTTTTGTTGAATATTCTTTATATTCATAAAGGCCAATCCAATGACGCATTCGAAGCACATACTCTTGAAAAATCATTCTTATGTAAAGAGTGTCTTCCTTAATTTAACCGTGCAGAAATGTGACGCTACGTACATC
The DNA here is from genome assembly GCA_017312705.2 of Penaeus japonicus. Classification (NCBI taxonomy): domain Eukaryota; kingdom Metazoa; phylum Arthropoda; class Malacostraca; order Decapoda; family Penaeidae; genus Penaeus; species Penaeus japonicus. Next base: position 337 of record BOPN01006956.1, read on the forward strand.
CACACACGTACAGACATAAAGACAGATAGACAGACGACTATGCAAATATGCACTTACAGGCATATAGACATATACAGTCACTTTCGCAAACACACATACCCTACACACACACACACACACACACACACATACAAACACACACACACACACACACACACACACACACACACACACACACACACATACACGAACGCACACACAGGCATACACACAGGCGAACAGTCCTGTTAATGATATAAATATAATGTATACACAAACAGTTATAAAGAATGAGCTAAAAATGAAACTAAAATACTTGAATATTATACAGACAAATCTACTGCATTTTGAATAAAAACGCTAAACCCATTTTCATGTATGCGGCTGTGTGTGTTTGAATTTATGTACGTATATGTATGTATTTGTGTATGTTTGTGCTTGTGAATATCCGTAAGCTAGTCTTAGTACACATAAATACTGTGTACAAATTTCCACTCTTACACCTGCAAAAAACCTCATCTAAAAATCTCTATAGCATCCTGTTTATATGTTACACTTTGGCATACAATTCTTAGACAGAATAAGCATGTGTCTAAAAGGTAAAAATGTTGATGGGAACAACGAAAGGATAAAACCAATAATGAAATGAGCCCATTGTGACCTCCTGCCAACCTCCAGTTCTGCGCTTTGAATGAGGTTTGAATAATAATCGCTTTGATTGATCTTAATCCTCCTGACACTCTTTCTTTTGCTGATCGTCAGTACTTTTTGAATATTGATCAATAGATATGAAGATATAGAAAAAAAGGGTCTGTACTGCATACTGACTTGTATTTCTTTATCTGCATGTACAGGCGACATGGCAGAAAACTCGGCTGCTCCTGATATGGATATAGATCAAGAAAATAGGCTTGAAAAACATAAACTTTATCTAATAAATCAGGCCACACATACATGTCTAGCAGTCATAAGTGGTTCATCACCCGAGGATGCGGTTATCGGGATGACAAGTCCCAGTGACAGTTGTGAAAAGCAGTGGTACAACTGCGGCGGGCAGTGGCAATGGGGCGGTGACCCCTCGTACTGCCTGGCTCCTGTCCCTGGCAACATTACGGTCCGGCTGGTCAAGTGCGAGTCTACGACGGCAAAGTGGACTAAGGACGCCGAGGGCAGGATGGTCTTTGGCTCGCGTGTGCTCACTGTCCCTGCAGGGAGGCAAAGGACACGCGTGATCCTCCGCTCGACAATCAACGGAACTGACCAGATGTGGTGGACAGACTCGGACCTGAGGGCCCTGGTAAAGGATGCGGGCCCAGCAGTGTACCCGTTCCCGTCTGTCTATGTTGCCATATACTATCAGGAGATTGCTCGAGGCCTCCTTAACCAAATCGCTCCGCTGAGTGAGCCGCTGCCCTTCCCTCGCGACGTGGCCACCTTCCCCGGCATCGTGGACGACGCCACCCCGCGGGTGGAGAAGACCTTCACACTAGACCTTTCCATGTTGGGGCAGGCCAGCAACCTACGCATGACGACCCCTCGAGACTGGCAAGCCACCGACCTGTATGTGGCAGCAGGAGACATCTTCCACATCACCCTTCCCGAGAGTTTGCCCTTAGAACAGGCGCGGCAGATCACCGTTTGCGTTGGTGCTCACGTCGACAAGCTCCGTCCTTCGTCTGGTACAACCAAAAAGAACAAAGTGTTCAAGCGGATGCCTGTTGTCTCAGAGACATTCACTGTCAAACCAGGGATAAATCACCTCCGAAGCCAGTATGGAGGAAATCTAATATTTATATTTAGAGAAGGAGAGGTGTTCTTAGTAGATGTCAATGTAAAAAACATTATTCGAGCTCCATACTTTAAGTTCGACAAAACGACCGTGCATGAATGGAAGGTTTCCAGGACGTCCGGCGCCCCTCACGCAGTGCTCGAGAGTGACAGAATCGTGTTGGTCGTGAGAAGCTCAGCCGTCACGAGTTTTGCCTTCCCCGATCAGCTGATGCGTCGATACGAGGACGTCGTGGACAAACTGAATTCCCTCGCGGGCTTTACGGAGGGCGACCCGCCGCCGAGGGGACAGTACTGGCTTGTCAACGACATTCAGATTTCTCACGGATCGGCTCACGCTGGGTTCCCCGTCATGGTCAACAGGCGCATTAGGAACCTGGCGATGTTTGACACTCCG
>BOPN01006956.1:7500-12500 GCA_017312705.2 Penaeus japonicus
AAGTGGTGGACCGACATCGAGTTAAAAAGCACCTTGATGGACGTCAAGACAGCGTCTTACCCGCTTGTATCCGATGATGTAACTACATACAAGCATGAAATTGCTCGGGGATTTGTGAACAGAATGGCTTCCCTAACAGAGCCTTTGCCTTTCCCTCGAGACGTGGCAAGGTTCCCGGGCTCGGTGAACCCCGAGACGCCCCGCATCGACAAGACCCTCACGCTCGACCTCTCGGCTTTAGGCCAAGCGGGCACCCTGCGCATGACGACGCCGCGAGACTGGCAGGCCACCGACCTGTACGCAGCTGCAGGAGATGTCTTCCAGATTGTTCTGCCTGACACCTTGTCTCCGCAGCGAGCTGCACAGATCACCGTTCGCGTTGGCGCTCACTGTGACAAGCTCCGGCCAGGGGTAGGTACTGTGAAGAAGAAAGGTTTTCGACGTATGCCGATCGTTTCCGAAACATTTGGAATCAGCCCAGGGATAAATAGTCTACGGAGCCAATATGGAGGGAACCTAATCTTCTGTTATCAGAAAGGAGAGCTCTTCACAGTAGAAGCCACTGTCTCAAATGTCGTAAAGGCTCCTTTCTTTAAACGGGGAGAGACATCTGTAGATGAATGGGAAGTTTCCAAGCACCTGGACGCGCCACACGCCATCCTCGAGGGGGACCGCGTTGTGATTGTCTCGAGAAATAAGAAAAACGCCCGAATTCCCTTCCCCGAGGAGCTCCTGTCTCGCTATGAGGAGGTCATTGATCACCTGAACTTCCTCGCTGGCTTTTCCGACGACGACCCGCCGCCAAGAGGGAAATACTGGCTGGTTAACGACCTGCAGATATCTCACGGGTCGGCGCATGCTGGGTTTCCCGCCATGTTCACGCAAGCCATAAGGAACTTGGCAGTGATCGACACTCCTTACCACTGGGGTGTCTGGCATGAACTGGGCCATAATTATCAACAAGCGCAATACTGGTCACGCACCTTCGGCTCGGAATCAACAGTCAATCTTTTTTCGCTGTATATCCAGGAAAAGCTGTTCAAAAGAGACCGCCTCAAGAACAGCAACAATTACCTCAACACCGCTAAGGCTGTGGATCAGGGCTTAACCTTTAACGACGGCAACTGCTGGCAGAAGCTCGTGTTTCTGATGGAGATCAAACACGCGTTCCCCGAGCAGGGTTGGGAGATGTTCCGCAGGCTGAACCGCACCACCCGGGCCTTGCCAGAGGAGGAGGCTCAGCATCTTTCGTCAGACCGGGAGCTACAGATCGACTACGTGTACAAGAACTTGAGCAGGACTGTGGATCAGGACTTGATCCTTACGTTCCAACGGTGGGGCTTGAGTGTCAGCCAAGAGGCGCAAGAAGAAATCCAAAGTCTTGGCTTAGTAAAAGCACCAGCGGACCTTTCTGTCAGAGAGTAACGCGATGAGTTGCTTCGAAAACAATAAACTTCGAGCATTCCGATTTATTCATGACTTGCATTTAAAACACACATTAGAATGTATAAGATTGTATTTTGCCTGCTGCACGCTTTAAAGTAATAAGGTTGTATTGCATTTGTATATTCAAAGATTGGTTAACTTTTAACTTAACGTTTCAATGCATATTCTGGTTGATGTTTTGTTAAATGGTATTGTATTTGGTATGCATCTTAAAAAAACAGATATTTCTCAATGGTGCTTTCTAACAATATATATCTTTCAATCTCTCTCTCTCAAGCATATGTGTGTACTTACATAAATGAGTGTGTGTATGTGTACATTCAAATCTAAATAGCCATCAGTATATTCTAAGAGTGTATGGTATTTCTTTCAGTGATTCCTTCAGCAAATATGTACAGACGTAATTACATATAATCACACTCTTAATTTTAAGTCACCAGGATATAAATACATTATATTCCGTGAATCCATTAATCTGTTCCATGTATAATTGGTAATAAAGAAGAGTATGGTTGTATTTTATCAGAATTTTAGTTTCCTATCATTTGTGTATCTTTATTTCATATAAACTATGATCTTTCGTATACCTTTAGAAGTCATTCATATACGAGCAAAAAACTAAACTGATTTTTGTCACACACATACATATACATACTCACACGCACAAATACCAACACACACACACACGCACACACACACACACAGACATTGATTAAGTGTTTTGGAACCAAAGGATTACGGCATTTAATGATCGAACATCCCGATAACTTTTATTAGGTCTTATGTTGATGCATATTGCTTTATCTCTAAATCAGTATTGTCAGTGAATTATGGTATACATACATATAAATTGGAATATATGTGGAAAACTTGTTTTTACTTTTCTGATAGGACAAAAAAGTGTGGACATGGCAGTTCACGAGTAAGAAAGAGAGGTGAGTAAATGCATCAAAATTGTACAACTTATCTCTATCTAATCAAGCATTCGAATCCACATAATTTAGTTTAGACATAAACCTTCTTTCTAATGACCTATAACTCTGTTGCATGGATTCGAATCCCTGTCAGAAGCTATTATGCATATTCAGGTGGAACTGTATTATTCCCTCATAAACTAGTTATTGCAACGCATACCTGCCGCGGTTAGCAACAGCAGGGATGAGGCAACCTGAATACTAACACGTTATCCAAAAGAAAAGCAAAGCAAATGGAGAAGATTATGAGAAGAGAATAACATGGCTATGATCAGCTATCGGCAGCATTAATAGATAAAATCCAAAGAAAGCGTATGTATGTCCTTTGATCTTAGAAACTACATCTTAAACAAATTACTTCTTACTGATTAAAGTTCCAAATATATTATTCATATTCCATTAGTCTCTTTTTTGCAAACAACATCATACACCCACGAGATTCATGCAAAGACTGTCAGCCAGATAAAAGATAACACAAAAGTGTCAAGTTTCAATCTCTGCACCTGCGGCCACTCGACTTCTATTTATTCATATTTCAAGGACTCCAAGATACTTCAGACTGTGTACATAAAGATGTGGAACACACACACATCATCATCTTCTATATACATAATAGATTATAATTATCCATGCCTGTAATGTTGTCGATAGTAATTTTCACTCATAATCACAGATAAGTATAGACATCATGAAATATATGATTTCCTGATACTATCATCATTGACGGATGCTACAAGATAATAATTATGAGCGCCGTGTAACACTTGCCCAGCTCATTACTAATACTGAAAGGTAATCAGATAATGTTATCATTAGAAACCTATATATCATATATATTTATTTCGCCATTAGTGTTCGCAACGTAGACAAGAAAAGTGCTTCTCAAACTATCCGGTGTAGCAGGGACTAATAGCCATGTTTGCCGTGAGAGATATCATTTTAATTATCGCAGGAATTTTGATTCATACTTGAAAATAGGTTGAATAAAATGAAAGTCGACATATTTCATGATCTTATTTTCAAATCATACTTCGATACTATTGTTTCTTTTTTTTTAATGGAACAACGTGGTAGAAGGACCAGGCTGTGGCGCTGATCAAGGATACTAATTTATTCACAAACTCGTTCTTATTGAGGAATGACGATATGACAACTATGCGTGACAATCATTCACGTCTTGTTCATTCTTTATCTTCCCTTTTTCTCTTTGACCTCTTTGTATATTACATGTGAAACTAGTGAGGTACAGCATATATCGTGAACAATATTCGATGTTACTAATTATGATGTGTTTTGCGAGTTAATTTCATCTTACAATTCTCTAATCTGACGGCGCGCGCGCGCGCACACACACACACACACACACACACACACACACACACACACACACACACACACACACACACACACACATACTGTAATGTGCGGGAAATCGTGCACATTTTTAAGGATCATAACTATGACTGAAATGGTCTTTAAATAGTTTCTAATGACCAGGGATAACAATGGCCTTATTTCCTGCTGTAAGGAGGTCTGTGAGAGAGGTCCCCCGGAGCCTTCTCGAGTCCTAGTTGCTGAATCTCCTCCTTCGCCTCCTCGCTGAGCGGGAGGCCCCATCGGTCATAAGTCAGAACCAGGTCGTAACCTACACTTTTGCTGAGATTCTTGTACGCATGGTCGATCTGGTGCTGATGGTCTTTGGTGATGTAATTTGCCTCGTCATCGGAAAGATCTCGAGTCGTTCGGTAGAGCTGGCGGAACATCTCCCATCCCTCTGGGAAAGCGTGTTTGATCTCCATCAGGAACACCAGCTTATCCCATACGTCTCCCTCATCGAAGGTCATTCCACCGTCAACCTTGTCAGCAGCGGTGACGTAGGAATTCATGTCTTCCAACCTATCAGCATTAAACAGCTGTTCCTGAATGTACAGGGAAAACAGGTTAACAGTTGACTCACTTCCATATGCTTTACTCCAGAAAGGACCTTGCTGGTGATTGTGACCTACTTCATGCCAAACTACCCAGTCATAAGGGATGTCGAGATTAGCTAGATTATAATAACCACGGGTGAACATAACTGGAAACCCAGAATGGGCACTTCCAGCACCAATCTGAAGATCATCCACCAGCCAATATTTTCCGCGTGGAGGAATTTCTGTCTCATCAAAACCTGCTGCGTAACTCTCCATGGCGAGAACTTCATCGTAGCGTGCCATCAGGTCATCAGGATTCGTGAGTTCTCGAGCTGCTGATGAAGGCACAACGACGACACACTTGTCTGACTCCAGTATTGCATGAGGTGCATCTCGCATCTTAACAGTTTCCCAGTTCTCAGCAGAAGTCACGCCATACTGGAAGAATGGGGCTTCAACCACATTCTTGACATCAACGTCAACTGTAAAATTTTCCCCCTCGGAGAAAATGAATATCAAGTTTCCTCCATACTGACTGCGAACTTCATTAACGCCCGGGAAAACGTCGAATCCTTCTGACACGATTGGCATTCGCTTGTATTTCTTATTCTGAATGTTGGATGAGTGTGGATTAAGTTTGTCAGTGTGTGCACCAATCTGGACTGTG
>BOPN01006957.1:10000-12500 GCA_017312705.2 Penaeus japonicus
GATGATGATATGATAAAGATAGTGATAATACTAATATCAGTACTGACAGTGACGATGATGATAATAATAATTATAATTTTTATAGTGATAGTGATAATGATGATAGTAAAAATTATGATAATATCAATAATGAAATGGTAGTAATAATTGTAATAATAATAAGGATGATGAAAAAAATGAAAAAGATAATGATCATAATGAAAGCAATAATAATGATAATCATGATAGTGATAGATGTAATAATGATAATAACAATGATGAATAATGATAATACTGATAATACTGATAATAACAACAACAATGATAATATTCATAGTAATTATAATCATGACAATGAAATAATAATAATATTGATGATAATCATGATAGTGATAGATGTAATAATGATAATAACAATAATGAATAATGATAATATTAATAATAATGATAACAACAACAACAATGATAATATTCATAGTAATTATAATCATGTCAATGAAAATAATAATATTTATGATAATCACGATAGTAATAATGATATGGCAATAAAAAATAAGTATGATAACAATAATCATATTGACAACATGCATCAAAAAGATGATAATGATGATAATAACAAAAACGATAGCAGAGATAAGATAGCAAAAGGGCATATGAGGATAGTACTAGCATTATTTTTTAAATAGTAAACACTGTCAATGATAAATAAAATTAGATTATATCAAAATTATATTATATTAGATTATACTAAATTATTAGATTATTAAATTGAATTATATTAAATAATATTAAGTTAAATTATATCATATTATATTAAATTATATTAAATAGTTAACACTGTCAATGATAGTCACAGTAATATCCTAATCTATGGGAATTTTGGCTGTGATTTCCTTATCAATCTCGGAATTCGAGTAATAACAACAATGATAATGATGATTGCAATGTCAATTTGCAATGGCACGTATGGAAATAATACGTCAAGATGAATATGATAATGATAATACATTTAAACACTCTATCTCTCTTTCTCTCTCTCTTCTCCTTTACCCCCCCCCCTCTGCCCAACTATACTTGAGTGCCATGTCACTGTGCCACGTGGAATTAATAGCCCCTTTGATCAAACAGACATTTCACGTCCAGTGCCATAACGAGGGGAAGATGTGGGGGGGCGGGGGGGGGGGTGATGGTAAGAGGAGGGGAGGGGGAGGGGAAGGGGGGCGGTATAGGGAGGGGGGTGATAGGTAACTAAAAATAGGGAAGGGGGGTGATGGAGGGGGTGGGGGGTATGGCTAAGTGGAGGGGGAATAGAGGTGGGGGGGGAGGGGAGGAGGGGAAAGACAAGGAGCAAAGGGGGAGAAGGGAAGATAAGGTGCAAGACAATGAAAATATAAGAAAACGAAAGAGGGAGAAATAGCAAGAAGAACACAAGGAATATACGTGCAATGAGGATAAACGAAGGAGAGAGAGGAAGAAAAAAAAGATGACAAGGAGAAATAAAGAGAGAATGGTGATTGAGAATAAAGAGGGGAAGAAGCAAACAGAACGAAGTAGACAAAAGGAAAAAAGGACATAAAAAATCAATCAAGGAGATGAAGAAAGAGGAAACTAATAGGAAGACATACAGCAAGAGGAAAACATGCCTCGTCATGCTAACAGCTGTGGCAACAGTTCATCATTGCACAGCCGATATCCTCATACCCTCCCCCCCCTGCCCCCGAGCTCTAACCCCTTCCCCTACCCCATAATACCTACCCCCCCCTCCTCTGTAATCGTTCCCTACCTTCTCCTGTATGACCTTTCCCCCCCTCCCCACCCTCTTTTCCCTCTGTTACCCACTCCCCCTCCCTTACTCTACCCCCCCTCCCCACCACCTCAATTAAAGAAGAAGACAAAAGGAGGGAATGATATTGGAGGAAAGGAAAAGGAAAGATAGAATATAAGGGAAGGAGCAAGAGAGAGAGAGGGGGAGAGAGAGAGAGAGAGAGAGAGAGAGAGAGAGAGAGAGAGAGAGGGGGGGGGGGGGGAAGAGGAGAGAGAGAGAGAGAGAGAGAGAGAGAGAGAGAGAGAGAGAGAGAGAGAGAGAGAGAGAGAGAGAGAGAGAGAGAATGGGAGAGAGAGAGAGAGAGAGAGAGAGAGAGAGAGAGAGAGAGAGAGAGAGAGAGAGAGAAAGAGAGAGAGGTGGGGGGGGGGGGAGGGAAAGAGGAAGAGAGAGAGAGAGAGAGAGAGAGAGAGAGAGAGAGAGAGAGAGAGAGAGAGAGAGAGAGGGAGAGAGAGAGAGAGAGAGAGAGAGAGAGAGAGAGAGAGAGAGAGAGAGAGAGAGAGAGAGAGAGAGAGAGAGAGAGAGAGAGAGAGAGAGAGAGAGAGAGAGAGAGAGAGGGGGGAGGAAAGAGAGAGAGAGAGAGAGAGAGAGAGAGAGAGAGAGAGAGAGAGAGAGAGAGAGAGAGAGAGAGAGAGAGAGAGAGAGAGAGAGAGAGAGAGAGAGAGAGAGAGAGAGAGAGAGAGAGAGAGAGAGAGAGAG
>BOPN01006957.1:22500-32500 GCA_017312705.2 Penaeus japonicus
CTCTCCTAACCTCTCCTGCCTTCCACTCCCCTCCCCTTCCTCGTCTCCCCTCCCCTCCAACCTCCTCCCATCTTCTACCCTCCTCTCCTCTCTCCTCCCCTCTCCAATCCTTTCCTTCCTTTACCCCCCCCCTCTCCTACCTCTCCTGCCTTCCACTCCCCTCTTCTGTCTTCCATTCTCCTCCTCTTCCCTTCCCTCTCCTAACCTCTCTCCCCCCCTCCCCTCTCCTAACCTCTCCTGCTTTCCACTCCCATCCTTCCCCCTCCCCTCTCCTGTCTTTCACTCCCCTTCTCTCTCCTTCTTTCTCCTAACCTCTCTTTCATTCCCCTCTCCTAACCTCTTCTACCTTCCGCTCCCATTCTCCCCCCTCCCCTCTCTTGTAACCTCTCCTACCTTCCACTCCCCTCCCTTCCCCCTTCCCTCTCCTGCCTTCCACTCCCATCTCCTGTCTTCCACTCCCCTCCTCTCCCCTCCCCTCTCCTAACCTCACCTGCCTTCTATTCCCATCTCCTGTCTTCCACTCCCCTCCTCTCCCCTTCCCTCACCTAACCTCTCTCCCCTTCCCTATCCTAACCTCTCCTACCTTCCGCTCCCATTCTCCCCCCCTCCCCTCTCTCGTAACCTCTCCTGCCTTCCACTCCCCTCCCTTCCCCCTCCCCCGCCTCTCCTCCTTGCTTCCATGCACACGAGGTGTCGCTGCGTGTCCCTTTTTTCCCCTCTCAGTAATTAGGAAGAATCTTTGACTTTGGAGAGAATATTTTCCCCTCGCTCGTGCCCTTGATATTCTCGAGGGGGAAGCAGACGTGTCGGAGGAGGAGGAGGAGAAGGAGCAGGAAAGTGAGGAGGAGGTAGAGAAGGAGGAGGGAGGAGGGAGGAGGGAGGAGAGAGGAGGGAGGAGGGAGGAGGGGGGGGGGGGAGGAGGGAGGAGGGAGGAGGGAGGAGAGAGGAGATAGAGGAGGAGGGAGGAGGGAGCGGTAAGAGAAGGAGGGAGGAGGGGGAGGGGATGAAAGTGGAGATGGAGATGGGGGAGGAAGGAGGGAGGAGGGGATGAAGGTGGAGATGGGGGAGGGAGGAGGTGGAGATGGAGATGGGGGAGAGAGGAGAGGTGTCTGGAAATATAGGAGGAGGGGAGAAGGAGAAGAGGAGGAGCTGAGAAGGGGGGGAGGGAAGGAGTAGGAGGAACACACACACACACACACACACATATATATATACATACATACATACATGCATACACATACACACATCTTTATCTATCTGAATATTTATCTATCAACCAGTCCACTTATCTGTCTTTCTACCTGTCCCTCGCAGGGGTGACTCACGCCGATGACCTGATGTACCTGTTCTCTCTCCCCGCCGACCTGGACACCCAAGAACAGTTGAGGGTCAAGGACTACATGGTCACGCTCTGGACCAACTTCGCTATTTACGGGTGAGTTGGGCGGGGGGGGGGGGGAGGAGTAGGAGGAGGAGGGGAGAGGGGTGGGGGTGGATGCAGGAAGAAGAAGAGGCAAAGGACGAGGAGAACTATTCATGGAAAAGAAAAGGATATGGGGGTGAGGTACGTGGAAGCAGGAGGAAGAGGAATAGGAGAAAATGATGGAGGAGAACAAGGAAGAAGAGGAGGAATAGGGGGAGGGGAGGATGAAAAGGAAAAGCGGAGGAAGAGATAAAGAAAGAGGGGGAGGAGGAGGGAGAAGAGTGAGAGTAGGAGGATTCATGAAAAAGAGAGAAGGATGACGGGGGAGGGGGGGGGTATGAGGAGAAGGGAAGGAAGGAAGGTAGAGAGGGAGAGATTGCTGGAAAGGGGATCGATGAATAGAGAGAAAGAGAGAGAGAGAGAGAGAGAGTAAGAAAGAGAGAGAGAGAGTGAGAGACAGAGAGAAAGAAAGAATAGGGAGAGAGAGAAAATAGGAAAGAGAGAGTGATAAACAGAGAGAAAGAAAAAAAAAATAGGGAGAAAAAGAGAATATGAAAAGACAAGCAAAAGAATAAAGAATGAAAGTAAGATGAAAAGTTAAAAGAGGAAAGAGGAAAACAAAAAAGCATAATGATCTGTCAACAAGAATCCTTAGACTTTTTGCTTCTTTCTCATTCAAAACGAAAAAATGTAAGAATATATAAGGCTGGAAAAATACATTACTTTTGTTCTATCCCTTTCTCTCTCTTATTCTCCCTCTGTTTAGCTGATTATCTTTGTATATATTCCCCCTTCAACCATTCTCTCTCTCACTAGATAGATCTAGATAGATACATAAAATCATAGATAGATACATACATACATAGAATGATAGATAGGGAGAGAGAGAAAAAAGAAAAAAAGAGATAGCCCAAACACATTCAACAGTTTTTTTTTTCTAATTATAAAACACCACCTTGCATACAGTGACCAGATATCGTTTCGCAACATGACATCATTTCCCCTTTTAAGCCAATCCACATCACGAAACCGGTATTGAAATCAGGAGTGTTAAGCCGCAGATTTATAACCCCGTCGAGGAGTCCTGTGACACTTGAAAATGGACGTAAAATACTCTTTTGAAAAGAGCGTTGCGTTCATTCGGCTCATAGCATTACTCCTATTCGCGTGTTTGAAAGCACTAGATGGTATGCTAATGCCTGGGCAGTTAAGAAAGAGATATGCAGAATATACGAGTGTTTGTCATTTCTAGGATGATTTATATCGGTAATTATTTTTTACAGATATGTGTTTAGAAGCTCAGGTTGAGTTTTAAAATATCCGGTATCTTATTATCTATCCAGTAACTATCTATGTTTTGTGAGTAGAAAGGAAAAGTAGAAAAAGAAAGAAAGAAAAGAAAGTGCTAATTACAATGCCACCTTAGTAAATAAACTTTATGATATTTTTTCCGGATATAGTCCTAAGAAAAATTATAGTATGTCAGGTGTATTAACCATAAGGATTAAAATGTGAAAAGAAAACTCAAGGCAATCAACTCTATATATTTTCTCTCTCTCTCTCTCTCTCTCTCTCTCTCTCTCTCTCTCTCTCTCTGCCCCTACGTCTCTCTCTCCCACACACATACACATGAATCATTACTCACCAACCATTATTCATGACCATTACTCACCAACCTGTCCAAAGCAAGAAACATAATCAAGACACTTAGAACTATTGAGAAGCTAGGAAAATGACATACCTGTGACACCTTAATTACAACTTTCCCAGCTCTAAAAGGCTTTATTATTTATGCAAATGAGCGACGAATTAGACAACAACTACGATTATATTTCTAGTTTTCTGACGTGTAATGGTTATGCGGCCACTCTGACGTGCATAACCTGTTATTAAGTTTAATATGATGCAAATGAAGCAAACACAGTTTTGGATATACACACTGAATGCGAGGTCTTGATATAGTCGTTTCCAACCTACGGCAAAATCAGTTTAATTCGCGCTTATATTCCCTGGTGGGCAGTCAGCTTTGTTAACAAGTTCTTTTCTTGAATGCCTTGGGAAGCGAGGTCTCAGAATTGCATGCGTGTGAATTAATTAAGCGTATGATTTCATAACGTGGACTGCGCACACACACACACACACACACACACACACACACACACACACACACACACACACACACACACACACACACACATATATATATATATATATATATATATATATATATATATATATATATAGATAGATAGATATAGATAGATAGATAGATAGATAGATAGATAGATAGATAGATACATACATACATACATCTATATATACATACATACATCTATATATACATACATACATCTATATAAAACGTACTTTTTCAAATATTACGATCTTCAAACTTCTATAGAATATTCAGAATAATCCGAAATAAGAAGGAGAAAGTGAGAAATAAGAGAAAAGCTTCCCCACTTCACCCAGTCGAATTCTCTCGTTCTGCTTTGCTTATGGGCGCCTGAAAACGTTTTCTCCCGGTCAGCTGATAAACGTTAGATTTAGTGGTCCGTAACTCACCGGCGAAAGCGCTAATGAAAGAACCCGCGATACGTTCCGATGGAGGCGACTATGCGTGCGTGCGCGTGCGTGCGTGTGTGTGTGTGTGTGTGTGTCTTTATCTTTATCTCTATGTCTATTTCTCTCTCTCTCTCTCTCTCTCTCTCTCTCTCTCTCTCTCTCTCTCTCTCTCTTCTTTTTCTCTTTAGATTCCTTTCCTTTCCTCTGACTCTCTCTCTCTCTCTCTCTCTCTCTATCTATCTATCTATCTATCTCTCTATCTCTCTATCTATCTATCTTTCATTCTCTCTCTCTATCTTTCATTCTCTCTATATATCTTTCATTCTCTCTCTCTCTCTCTCTCCCTCTCCCTCTTTCATTCTCTCCCTATCTTTCTCTTTCTATCATTTATTCTCTCTCTCTCTCTCTATCTATCTATCTTTTTCTCACTCTCTCTCTCACTTAACATATTCGACAGATAACACACACCAACAACACTCCTGTTACCGGAACAAAGACAACATAGACAGAAAACCAAACAGCCAAAGACACAAACAAATAAACAACAAAAGCACGGCCATGATAAAAAAGAAAAGAAAAAAAAATCAGTGTTTACAAACTAGAAGGAAATAATGACTTCAAACTCCTAAAGATAATATTGGTAAATAAAGTCGATTACCTATTCTTTGAGGATGGGATATTCGGTCGTATAGACTAAATGATAATAATGTAAATATCAAAGAAATAAAAATAAAATGATATGATGTTTGCTATCTTTCCACGACATAATTGCAGAGGGATATATAATCACTCGTTGGCAACTCCCCGCGTGCTATTATTGTTATCACTGGAGGTAATTTGTTTTTGTTTTTTATATATGCTTTTTGATTTATTATCTTTCCTTTATCCTCATATTTTGCATGATTTATGCAAGCCATTAGGTATATATATCATTGTTATCATCATTGATTGTAATTATCATCCATTGCTTAGTTTCATTCTAGATTTTTTTTCACCATTTTTTTCTTGATAATCATATACGTCTTTTGTTATGTTTCAATAGATTATACTTAAGCTAATAGACACAGTGACCAAACAGACTCTAGCAGAAACCCTTGCTTTCTCAAAGGTCTCATGCAATTATGCAACCTGCCTTTCCCTTCCATTCCCTTAGCTTCCCATTATGCATTCTGTTTCCCCTCCCCCGCCCCCCCCCCTCTCCTCCCAGTCACCCCTCACCATGCAACTCAATTTACCTCCTTAACTTGCATACCTCTGCTACTTTCACCTTTCCCCTTCCCTTCCTCTTCTTTTTTATCTTCTCTTTCCCCTCCTTTTCTTTCCCTTTTCTTCTCCTTCCCTTTTCATTTGTCCTTCTCTCCTTCCCCCTTCACTTCCCTTTTCTTTCCATCCCGGAAAGTTGAAAGCAATTCAAGTTGATAGGATTTACATTTACAATTATGTCTATTCCCTTTTCACTCCCTTTTCCCGTGTCCCTCCATCCTTTACTTACTCACCTTCCAGTTTCTTTTATCCTCCCTTTCCACTCATTCGTTCCCTCAACAACCACTTTAAATTCTCCTTTCCTCTCCCTTCATCATCCTCCCTTCTTCCCTCCCTTTCCCTTCACTTGCCCTCTCCTCCTTCTTCCCTTAGCCTCCGCTTACCCTCTCCTTCTTCCTTTGCCCTCCCTTACCCTCCCTTCTTCTTTCCTTTACCCTCCATCACCCTCCCTTCCTCCTCCTCTTCCCCTCCATCACCCTCCCTTCCTCCTCCATCACCCTGCTTTCCTCCTCCCCTTCCCCTCCCTCACCCTCCCTCCCTCCTCCCCTTACCCTCCCTTCCTCCTCCTCTTCCCCTCCATCACCCTCCTTTCCTCCTCCTCTTCCCCTCCATCACCCTCCTTTCCTCCTCCTCTTCCCCTCCATCACCCTCCCTCCCTCCTCCATCACCCTCCCTTCCTCCTCCCCTTCCTCCTCCTCTTCCCCTCCATCACCCTCCCTTCCTCCTCCTCTTCCTCCTCCATCACCCTCCCTTCCTCCTCCTCCATCACCCTCCCTTCCTCCTCCTCCATCACCCTCCCTTCCTCCTCCAGCACCCTCTCTTCCTCCTCCTCTTCCCCTCCCATCACCTCCCCTTCCTCCTCCTCTTCCCTCCATCACCTCCCTTCCTGCTCCTCTCCCCTCCATCACCCCTCCCTTCCTCCTCCTCTTCCTCCATCACCTCCCTTCCCTCCTCCTCCATCACCCTCCCCCTTCCTCCCTCCCCCTCCATCACCCTCCCTTCCTCCTCCAGCACCCTCCTTTCCTCCTCCTCTTCCCCTCCATCACCCTCCCTCCCTCCTCCATCACCCTCCCTTCCTCCTCCCCTTCCTCCTCCTCTTCCCCTCCATCACCCTCCCTTCCTCCTCCTCTTCCTCCATCACCCTCCCTCCCTTCCTCCTCTCCTCTCCCCTCCATCACCCTCCCTCTCCCTCCTCCA
This sequence comes from Penaeus japonicus, assembly GCA_017312705.2. Lineage (NCBI taxonomy): Eukaryota > Metazoa > Arthropoda > Malacostraca > Decapoda > Penaeidae > Penaeus > Penaeus japonicus. The sequence continues at coordinate 28,949 of BOPN01006957.1, forward strand.
TCACCCTCCCCCTTCCTCCCCTCCTCTTCCCCCTCCATCACCCTCCCCTTCTCCTCCTCTTCCCCTCCATCACCTCCCTTCCTCCTCCTCTCCCCCTCCATCACCCTCCTCCCCTCCTCCATCACCCTCTCCCTTCCTCCTCCCCTTCCTCCTCTCTCCTCTTCCCCTCCATCACCCTCCTTTCCTCCTCCTTCTCTTCCCTCCATCACCCTCCCCCTCCCTCCTCCATCACCCTCTCTTCCTCCTCCTTCCCCTCCATCACCCTCCCCTTCCTCCTCCCTTTCCCCTCCATCACCCTCCTTCCTGCTCCTCTCCCTCCACCCTTCCTTCACCCTTCCCCTCCATCACCCTCCTCCCTTCCTCCTCCTCTTCCCCCTCCCTTCCTCCTCCTCTTCCCCTCCATCACCCTCCCTTCCTCCTCCTCTCCCCCTCCATCACCCTCCCTTCCTCCTCCTCTTCCCCTCCATCACCCTCCCTTCCTCCTCCTCTTCCCCTCCCTTCCTCCTCCTCTTCCCCTCCATCACCCTCCTTTCCTCCTCCATCACCCTCCCTTCCTCCTCCCCTTCCCCTCCATCACCCTCCCTTCTTCCTCCCCTTACTCTCCATCACCTCCCCTCCCTCCCTCCATCACCCTCCCCCTTCCCCCTCCAGCACCCTCCCTTCCTCTCTCCCTCCTCTTCCCCTCCATCACCCTCCCCTTCCTCCTCCTCTTCCTCCATCACCCTCCCTCCCTTCCTGCTCCTCTCCCCTCCATCACCTCCCTTCCTCCTCTTCCCCTCCATCACCCTCCCCTTCCTCCTCCTCCCCCTCCCCCCTCCATCACCCTCCCTCCCTCCTCCATCACCCTCCCTTCCTCCTCCCCCTTCCTCCCTCCCTCTTCCCTCCATCACCCTCCTTTCCTCCTCCTTCCCCTCCATCACCTCCCTCCCCCTCCTCCATCACCCTCCCTTCCTCCTCCTCTTCTCCCCCTCCATCACCCTCCTTCCTCCTCCCTCTTCCCCTCCATCACCCTCCCCTTCCTGCTCCTCTCTCCCCTCCATCACCCTCCCTTCCTCCTCCTCTTCCTCCCCTCCTTCCTCCTCCTCTTCCTCCTCCTCTTCCTCCTCCTCTCTTCCTCCATCACCCTCCCTCTCCCTCCTCCTTCCTCCATCACCCCCTCCCTTCCTCCCTCCCCTTCCCCTTCATCACCCTCCCTCCTCCTCTTCCCTTCCTCCTCCTCTTCCCCTCCATCACCCTCCTTTCCTCCTCCATCACCCTCCCTTCCTCCTCCCCTTCCCCTCCATCACCCTCCCTTCTTCCTCCCCTTACTCTCCATCACCCTCCCTCCCTCCTCCATCACCCTCCCTTCCCCCCTCCATCACCCTCCCTTCCTCCTCCTCTTCCCCTCCATCACCCTCCCTTCCTCCCCCTCTCCCCCTCCATCACCCTCCCTTCCTCCTCCTCTTCCCCTCCATCACCCTCCCTTCCTCCTCCTCTTCCCCTCCATCACCCTCCCTTCCTCCTCCTCATCCTCCTCCATCACCCTCCCTTCCTCCTCCTCTCCCCTCCCTTCCTCCTCCTCTTCCCCTCCATCACCCTCCCTTCCTCCTCCTCTTCCCCTCCATCACCCTCCCTTCCTCCTCCCCTTCCCCTCCATCACCCTCCCTTCCTCCTCCTCTTCCCCTCCATCACCCTCCCTCTCCCCCTCCATCACCCTCCCTTCCTCCTCCTCTTCCCCTCCATCACCCTCCCTCTCCCCCTCCATCACCCTCCCTCCCTCCTCCTCCCTTCCCTCCCTCCTCCATCACCCTCCCTCACCCTCCATCACCCTCCCTTTCCTCCTCCATCGCCCTCCCTTCCTCCTCCTCTTCCCCTCCATCACCCTCCCTCTCCCTCCATTACCCTCCCTCCCTCCTCCCTCACCCTCCCTCACTCACAACAAAGCAATTCATTTTACCAGCTCCTAAACTCACCTACCTTCGCAACCACCGACTCACGAATACCAACAGAAACTTCAAAACAAGAGACTGAGATCTGGCAACATTTGCAACAAGTTTCTATCAAGAGCTTCGTGCAAAGGAGAAGTTGCAAATTAGTTTCAACTCTATTTGCAACAACTCCGCTTATGTAGCTGCAGCAGGTTGTCATCTGCAGGTAATGTTCTTTTTTTTTTTTTTTTTTTTTTTCTCTCTCTCTCTCTCTCTCTCTCTGTCTCTCTCTCTCTCTCTCTCTCTCTCTCTCTCTCTCTCTCTCCCTCTCTCTCTCTCTCTCTCTCTCTCTCTCTTGTTCTTAACTTTTGTGTTTTCGTTTGTTTCATAATTTTTCGTCTTATTTTGTACCTTGAGGTTCTGTCATTTGTTGAAACTGTTGATATTTTTTAGTTGAGGTTATTCTTTCTCCTTTGTCATTATTTTCTTTTTATCATTATTCCCATGGCATTATCATAATCATCAGAATTATCATCATTATCATCATGACGTTATCATGATTATTATTATTATTATTATTATCATCAAGATCACTGTCATTATCGCTTCCATCATTATACTTATTAGCAGAACCATAATTTCTATATTACTGCATGAGTCATATGATGATGATTATGATGATGATGATGATGATAACTGTTCTTCTTTGTTTTTTTTTATTCTGATCATTAAGATCATTGTAGTCATTATCAACATTGTTATTGATATCATAAGTACTACAATTATTCAGCTCATTATTTCTATTACCTATCGCTACTATTATTGTTTTTATCATTATTAGTATTATTACTATTATCATCTTTATCATTATCATTGTTTTATAATTAATAATAATCATCATTATCATCTGTATCATCGTCATTTTTATCTCTAAGAATTGTAGTAATAGTAGTAGGATTTATCCTTACCATTACCATTTTGTTCTTATCATTATCATTTACAGTATTATCATTATCATTATTATCACATTATCATTATTGATATCATTGATATATTCATTATCATCCTTATCATTACCATTAATATTACTATCATAACCATTATAATTTTTATCATCATTATCATTATCCATACCATTATCTTCATCACTGTTATCATCATTATCATTATCATCATTGTTAATATTGCTATCATCATTGTCCTTATCATTATTATCATCGTTGTATTCTTCATTTTCGTTATTACACGTTCTTTTGTTATTATTGTCATTGTAATAATTATTATCTTTATTACTATTAGTACAATCATTATTGTTGTTTTGTTGTTTTTTGCCGTGCTGATTATCATGATTTTTATTATTACGATTATGATTATATATGTTATTATCTATAAAGTATTATAATCATTATCATTGTTGTTGTTGTTATTTTCATTATTATTATTACTATCACCACTATCATTATTGTTATTATTATCATTATTATCATTATCATTATTACTATCATTATTATGATTTTCATTATTACTATCATTATCTTCTGTGCGAATAAAATGTATGAATAGATTGATGAATAGTAATAAAAAGTAAGGAAAAGCTTTTGAAGTAATAATGATGAAGCAAATTAAGAAAGAAAAAGAGAGAGAG
>BOPN01006957.1:40000-42500 GCA_017312705.2 Penaeus japonicus
GACTACCTACCTACCCTTGGCCATGACTGTCACAAAGTGGACCACTTTTTCGACCATGTTGATCCTGAAGTAAATGGGACTGACTGACCTGGAAGGAGAAAAGAGAGAGAACTTGGTGAAAAATCAAATTTATTGCTGTTTGAATCAAGAGGATGAAAGATGGTATGATAAAGAAGAGGATGAGAGAGAGGAGAAAAGAAGAGAATGAAGGGGATGAGAGAGGAGAAAGAAGAGGAGAAAGAAGAGAGAGAGAGAAAGAAGAAGAGGATGAAAGAGGAGAAAGAAGAGTGAGAGAGAAAGAGAGTCAAAGAGATCGAGAAACACAAAGAGGAAAAGGGATAGAGGAGAGGAGAAAGAGAGATAGATAGAGAGATCAAGAGAGACAGACACAGAGAAAGAGACAGAAACAAAGACAGAGAAGGAAAGAGAGAGAACAGGAAGTCAATTTTTCACAAAGAATCAAACAAGAATAAGACAGAAAGAATGATAAACAAGCAAATAAAATAAACAACAGAGTACTGCTTCTTTATAATTATTTGTAAAGTAAATTCCATCTTGCATTTCTCTTTTTTTTTCTTTTTTTTTTCTTTTTCTTTTTTTTACATGATGATGCAAAGGAATCTGCTCTCGTTAAAGGGGAAAATACCCAACAATTTTCGTTGCAACTTTATTTCTCATTATTTTTTATTTCTCTTTTTTTTATTTCTCTATTTTCTTTTGTTTTTTTTTATTTCTCTATTTTCTTTTCTTTTTTTCATTTCATTCATTTTTTATCTCTCCTTATTTTTTTCTTTTTTATCTTATTCTTTATTTATTTTGATTTACACTCATTGTTAATCTTATGACTATTGTTGTTGTCATCATTATTATAATTGATTTTGTTGTTATTATTGTCTTGATCATTATTATGATTATGATTACTAACATTCCCATTATCATTGTCCGCATTACCATTATCCTTATCATCCATATTCCTATCTTTATCACCGTTAATGCATAATACCGTAGCTCATTATTATGCATAAAAAAATATTTTGTTCCGATTCAATATTTTCTAAAGTTTCTTTCTCTTTTCCGTTTTGGCTGCCTGTCTGCTTCTCTCCCTCCTATCTCTCTCTCTCTCTCTCTCTCTCTCTCTCTCTCTCTCTCTCTCTCTGTGTGTGTCTATCTCTCTCTCTCTCTCTCTCTCTCTCACTCAATTTCATTCCTCTCTATCCATCCATGAATCTCTAAATCTTTCTTTCTCTCTTTCTCTATTCTCTTTCTTTGTATATTCTCTCACTCTCTCTCTCTCGTTCTTCTTTCTTTATTCTCTCTTTCTCTCTTATATTCCTCTCTCTTTCTTTGCCTATTCTCTCTCTCTCTCGTTCTTTCTCTTTATTCTCTATCTCTCTTTCTCTCTTTATATTCTCTCTCTTTCCTTTGCCTATTCTCTCTCTCTCTCTCTTTTCTGTGCCTATTCTCTCTCGCTAGCTCTTTTCTTTGCCTATTCTCTCTCTCTCTCTTTTCTTTGCCTAGTCTCTCTCTCTAGCTCTTTTCTTTGCCTATTCTCTCTCTCTCTCTCTTTTCTGTGCCTATTCTTTCTCTCTCTCTCTCTTCTTTGCCTATTCTCTCTCTCTCTCTCTTTTCTTTGCCTATTCTCTCTCTCTCTCTCTTTTCTTTGCCTATTCTCTCTCTCTCTCTCTTTTCTTTGCCTATTCTCTCTCTCTCTCTCTCTCTCTCTCTCTCTCTCTCTCTCTCTCTCTCTCTCTCTCTCTCTCTCCGTCTCTTTCTCTCCTACTATCTCTTCGGAAAACAGATTCCCTTATAAATCTTTCCCAGCTGAAATTGAGCAAAATGGCGAGGTAAAAGTGCTTGACTAAATTGCTTCCTGTTTCAGTCATCTGCAATGCAATACCTAAATCCGTTAAGCTTTGATATCATCAATGTTTTTTTTTTTTTTTTTTTCCTTCACCTTTTTTTTTTTTTTTTTTTTTTTTAATGATTTTTTTTTTGCTTGTTTTTGATTTCTTTGTTGTTCTTCTTATTCTTTTGTGTGATTTGGGATGGGGGGAGGAAGGAAGGAGGGAGGGAGGTAAATAGAGAGAGAGAGAAAGAAATAAGAAGAAAGAGGAGAAAATGAGAGAAAAGGTGAACAAATATGCGCATTTTGTATTAAAAAAAATGGAAAGAAAAAAGAAATACACAGATGAAAGAGAAGGGGAAACAGAGAATCAAACAAACACAAAACGGTGATAAGACTTAGAAAAAAAAATATATATATATAAATACACACACACACAATACATATACATACATACATACATACATATATATATATATATATATATATATATATATATATATATATATATATATATATATATATATATATATATATATGTGTGTGTGTGTATATATATATATATATATATATATATATATATATATATATATATATATATATATATATATATATATATATATATATATATATATGTATATATTATGTGTGTGTGTA
>BOPN01006958.1:10000-20000 GCA_017312705.2 Penaeus japonicus
TTATACCTTTTGCAATGTTTGATATAATGAAGTCTAGTCGTTCGTTTGTGAGACGTGAGGAGAGGGAGGGGGTGGTACAGGGACCCCGATTGAAAGGAATAGATGACAAAGGATAGAAAAAACGGCTGTCGGGGTAGTACGAAAGGGATGTGGGTAGGGTGAATAGGTGGAAGGAAGTACGTAGGCCATGGGGAAGGAGGGGGAGGAGCTTAGGGAAAAAGGACAGAAGAGAAGAGAGAGAATGAGAGAGAAATTGAAAATGTAGTGGACAAAAAAAAAAAAAAAAAAAAAAAAAAAAAAGGAGAGGAAGAAAAGAAAGAGAGAAAGAGTTGGAAAAAAGAGAGAAAAGAAGGCACAAAAGAAGCACAAAGGAGAGAGTGAAATAGATAAGGGAAGGGAGATGGAAGAGAGAGAAGGAAACGAAACGAAAGAAAAGTGAAAAATGAGAAGCAAAGGGAAATGGATAGGGAAAAGGAAATAGATGTAAAGGGAGAAGAAAGAGAAAATAAAATGTTAAAGGGATATCAGGATAAATATAGGAAGAAATTGAGTAAGATAAAGAAAATAAACGCAGAGGCAGATCACGACGATAAATGAAATACATAAACAAAAAGAAAGAAAGAAAACGGAACCCATTGACCTAGATCCTACTACATGGCTTGCTTTGAGAAAATACTTATTTTCATCCATACCTTCTCTTCCCAAACTCTTTATCCCACGCACCCATTGCATTTTCTCAACTGCAGACTGCAAAATGCCTCAAAACTGCAACCAGCTGGTCGAACTTGGCTTCAAAGAGTCCGGAACGTACAGGATCGTACCATCAGGTGTTCAGGGAGACCTTGCTACTCCGGTGAGTAACCGACCGGATTCATTGTGAATCCGAATAGTTTATTTCGCAAGATGAGATTGGTGAATATGTTTCAGTTAATCTCGACTTCAATAGAGGAAGATGAAATCCAGGGGAATTTTGAGTGTTGCCTCATTTTTTATTTATTTTTTTCATTCCCATTTTGTGTAAAGTAAGGTTTTCTACTTGAGCTTTTTACTGTTTTTTTGTCTTCTAAAGAATTACGTGAGGTTAGATCACGATTTAGGTATTTATAGATAGTGATGAAATTCATTCATTCATAATACAACATCAAGACGTTAAGTAGACATCTTGTTCAGTGGAATCGTTCACACCTAATGAATCCTGCTGTGAGGGTGCAAGCTTTGACACCTCATTTTAATCATAGGTTCTAATATGATTTAAATCTAATATGATTTAAATGTTTCGTTTTATATTGATTTGACTGTTTAGGCTCTAAATTTTGATTTTTTTATCCTTAATATGTTTACTAGTCTGTTATACATCACTTATTTCTTCTATTAGGTATGGGCAAAATGTAGTCCTTGGATTGTGAACTATGAAATGAATAGTTAAATAACGTCCATTTTCATTTTCTATTCGGTCGTAAACCAATGTTTTGTAAAGGAGGTGGATATGAACATCTGTTTATACTCATATATATAAAGAAAAAGAAGAAAAAGAAGAAGAAAAAAATACGTAGATCAGTAAAAATCCAATTAATAACACCCATTCGTTGACTGTTGAGCAATAAATATCTCATGATTTCCTCACCATCTTTGCACACCAATAAATTTCTGAAAACATATAAATCCGAAATGGCAATTTAAGCATTGGGACAGAACGGCGACGTGTACTAAATTCTTCTATCACACTAGCATTGATTGCAGCTAAAGTTGCACGAGGATCAGTGGCCAGAGTTTTTATTCAAATACACTGTATTTATTCGTGCTGGCCACTTGTACGTGCTTTGTTGTCGGTGTTGCCTTGGGAGACAAGTTCAGGTGTTTATGAAGTCAGTATATATATACATATATATATATATATATATATATATATATATATATATATATATATATATATACATATATATACATACATACACACACACACACACACACACACACATACACACACACACACACACATATATATATATATATATATATATATATATATCTATATATATATACATATATATATACATATATATATATATATATGTGTGTGTGTGTGTGTGTGTGTGTGTGTCTGTGTGTGTGTGTGTGTGTGTGTGTTTGTATGTGTGTGTATGTGTATGTGTGTGTGTGTGTGCGTACATGCCCAGACACATAGCGCCTACCTCGTCATTTCCCTCTGATCCTATTTCTTTAGGTCTGGTGCGACTTGGGCGGCAAAGGATCAAAGTTGCGGGACGCTCTCTCGGCGGCGCGCGATGGTGCCAAGAAGCTTCCAGGCTCCGTTGCTTGACCTGCTTCCCACAAGCGGATGGATATGGGAAGCTCGGAGGTCGCATCTTCTGTGTAAGGAGTATACATAAATCGATGATTATACATACGAACGAGCATACGCATGAACACACACACGCAAACACACCTACACCCACAAACATACACCCCCCCCCCCACACACACACATATGTATACTCGTACATATACGCACTTTATCCTCCGTACATAAAAATGCATTGATAGTGGGTCCCATTTTTGAGAGCTCCCCTTTTCACACATGCATTCTATACCCAATAGAATGACGTACAGCGGCAATGCTATATATATAAAAAAAAAAAACATATATTCCCTCCTTACACACACACACACACACACACATCTAAATATATATCCATATCTACATCTACATCTATCTATATATCAAACTTCCTACCAATATACTCATACACATCCATATATACGTACATACACACAGAAAAAAGGATATGATCAAACCCTTAATGGCCTATGAAGGTATTCACCAGCTTTTACGTATAAAAGATGTGCACATAAATTGCAAGTGGGAATAACACATCCTGGAGTGACAACAAAGCAAAATGCACGCACAAAAGAGGAAAAAAAAACAAAAACAAAAACAGCAACTTTTAAACAGAACAACGAAGCTTCATGAATAGATGTGATCTTTTTGTGTGCAAATTATCTGAAAGTACACAAGAATGACACAATAAAGAGAGGAAGGATAAGCAGAATGTGAGAGATAAGGACGGAAAAGAAGACAGAAAGGAAAGAAGGAGAACGAATTCACGAAAGGAGAAAAGATAAAGGTAATCACAAGGGAAAAGCAGACAAACAAACAAATAAGAATCTGCCATCGAGAAGGAGAAAAAAGAGAGAAGGAAGTGAATATCAAGAAATATATGTATAAAAAAGAAATCAAAAGAAGCAGGAGACTGGAAAACGAAAAATCAGACAAGGAATGACTGGATATGAATTAACCACACGGATTATTCTCCCTTTTTTCCCCACCGATGTTCATGCTCGAGAGTGAAAAAAAGAAAAAAGAAAAAAAAAAAGATAAAAAAAAAAAAATCCTGATCATGGTATGGACATCAGTGTGTGGATAAATTTGTTCTCTGCATTTCTGAATTATTATTTCTGCTTTTCGAAGAGGATTGATTTGTAACTTTCAAGGTTTAGGAGTGCTGAATAACATTATTGGTAGCACTGATTTTGGTTTTATTAATATCATGATTAACAATGTCATTATCATGATTATTACCATATATATCACCATTTGTTTTATTTATTATTATTGTTATCAATGTTATTGTTATTGCTATTATTTTTGTTATGATAAGAATGAACGGTAATAGTATCTGAAATCATATGTATTATTATTATCATCGTAATATTTACTCACACACACATATAACACAAACACACGTATCTATGTATATATATATATATATATATATATATATATATATATATATATGTATATATGTACAATATGTACATGTACACACACACACACACATATATATATATATATATATACAGAGTCAGTGCCGGCTCACGGTACCGGCAACTCGGGCAGTTGCCCGGGGCGCCCCGCGTCATGTGCTTAGGGGCGCCATCAAGGATCTTCCAAATAAAAGACGTTTTTGAGACAGAGAAAATAGGTTCATATATATATATATATATATATATATATATATATATATATATATATATATATATATAACCCACCACAAATAAGGTAGTTGATGCTAGACATAGGGTTTGAACAATTCAGGTTTATTCAATAACGTTATGGTGCACGATAGATATATACACTACAGCACAATGATCACAGTAATAAACGCTATCACAATACGTATAACAGCTGGAGAAATCATTCGTCAGCGGTCTATCTGTATGTTCCAGACATCCTGCTCAACGGTAGTTATGCGGAAAGGTAGTCTGGAATGTAGGAGGCGTGACAGTCGAGGGTATTAAGCTCTTTTCGAGGGTCTAGGTACCTGGGAAGGCAACTATGTGCGAATTACCTATTACCTATCAAAATATTGATCATGCATGGGCAAAAAGTGCAAAAACAAGAAATAGGAAATGCGTTTACTATATCTCTCTTTCACCGTATATGTGAAGATTCAACACCCCGAGTGACCAAACATCTTGATTGTGCAACGAAACCCATGCGGTTTCAAAGGTGCTCTGGTCCTCAAGATGGCGGTGTCGAGACATCAGGGTTGACAAGGCTGGTTTGCCAAGCCGTTCTGATGGAATCATCTTCAACTTGCAGACCTGGAATGAAGTCACAAAATAGTGCCAGATGCATACATAACAATTGCACTGATGATTGGCAGTGCCAGCATAGTAGGGTGGGAGGTAGAGGGTATAGATATTGCATTTATATAGATATAACAAAATACTGTTTAGAGAAAACTGAAGTAACGATGATTAACTTAACTTGCTTGGTCCTCTCTGCGTCACGTCGACAGATGATGCAGGGTGTAGTTTAACCGTCACATTCGACAGGAAATAAGTAGATAGCCGCGCAGAATGGGTCAAGTAAGTAATAAGTTGGTAACCAACCTCGGCAATTCTGTTAAAGAGCACTAAGGGAGGCATGGATTCCATTGCAAAAAAATTAACATCAGAATAGGTTGCTGGAATAAACTCAAAAATAGAAAATCAATTAACAGATGCAGGGAAGATAGAAGCATATTACAATACGGTGTCAAGATGATTCATATCACTTGTGATCTAAAGATGAAGAGTAAGTATACTACTTATAAAGACTAGATATGGGTATACCAAGTTGGATTTCAGAGAACGCACATGATGTTTTGATTTGTGATGAGAGGCCTGGAATAAAAGTTAATTATCAGTGTAAGAAGAAATAGAATCACTAAACAAAAGGAATTCATTGCTCATGTGCGACATTCTAAGAAATCTGAAAGTAAAAGAATTAGACTTAGCATTAACATGTGAAAATTGGTGATTACTGATATGACAATGATATGATATACCTTACCCGAGAATGAGTTCTCCAAGGGGGGCGTGGCTGCTTGGCCGAAAAACGTTGCCGTTCTGGCGGTATCTCTGGCGCTAGGTCAATTTGCTACAGGGAGCAATACTCGCGGTACTTCGCAGTGGACCGTATTATAGGTCGGTACATCAGACGTCTTCTCGTGAGACCGTCGTGGCCCTGTCAGCCAAACATCGGGGCAGGCCCAGAATGATTATAAAATAAATGACCGATCTGGCGGTCCTTGAGATGAATGAAAGAAAGAAAGAAGCACCCGAGTCTCATCGAGACTGGGTAAATGTGATGAAAACCGAATCTTGTCCTCAAAGTGGTTAATTGTCTTTAACAGAGGAGATGCAGATAAGCCAAGATTGGCCAAAATAATGGATGAATGTGGCTGCGATTGTAAAGGATATTCAATAGCATTAGCGTTCAATAGTTTTCAATAGTCGTCAACATAGATATCAGTCAAGTAAGGGGTTGGAAGAGGGGGGTATTAATAGAAAGATGAGTTAGGCGAGAAATATAATGCAAGCAACTATCCAAGGGCGATAAAAGAATAATTGTGGGTGGCACACGTCGTCCTACCGAGTTACTGAATATTCCTATTATGTCATGATATCCTAGTTGCAGTGTCAAGTGTGTTTGTAAACAGAAAGATAAGAATAGTTAATGCAAGAGTGCGAAGAGTAAATGGTGTATCTACAGTGAGTTATGTGTGTGCATTTCGGAAAAGGTAATAAATCGCATAATTAATAAATGATAGAAGGCTACGTAAAATAATTGATTTAACAACATAGTAGCATCGCCATTTACGTTATATTACTTACAATAAACAACTTGTTATGAGAAGACACTAAGTAAAAAAAAAAAAACGTTATGAAAATAAATAAAATCTGTAATAAACGAAAAAAAATATTACAAAAAAGTATATAATGTAAATTGTTTACTTAACACATTCGTAAAATAGACAGGTCCGATCATCGCAGACATGTAACGTTTTACATTAGTGAGGTCATGAATGATCGTGAATGACCTGCTAGAGTACGAAATGACCTAGCCAAGTGACCTAGTAACGTGTTTCTTTTTAAGTAATTCCAAATATATACATATAAACATGCATTTAAAATACACACAGTATTTGTTAGAGAAAAAAAAGAAATGTTACTGAAATTAAGATAATGTTAATACTTTCATAATAATTACCTGGTACAATAAAATCAATCTCGTTAATTATGAAAAAATTGCACTAGACATATACGAATAATCATATAAATAATGATAATGATGATGAAACTAATCCGAGTCGGAAATATTCTGTGCAGTAACTGATCCGTCGGTTAGTAGGCTCGCTGCTTGTACAAACGTCTTACGGCAACTGTATTTAGGGAAACGTTTTACGCTAAACTGCGTTTGACCTGCGAAGCTATAGTTTATCATAACTGATATGCATGATACATGAAGAAAAATGAGTTCGAATTCGTCAATTTAATGAGGCAATTTAAAATTAGAACAAATACAAATAAACTGAGAATGAAATTAGATTGCAGTTATAAATACCCTGAAAAAGAAAATTAAATCACAAGAAATCTAGAATAATTACTGATTTGTAAAAACTAAAAAATGAGGAGAAATAAAGCAGAATTTCTGTCACTGATTATGCAATAAACGCGAAAAACTATAATACCTTCCTTACACACACATTAAGGAAAAAATCAGAGGGAGAAAAGAGGTTATTAGGAGTGAAAAAAAAATAGAAAATAGGGTGAAATTGAGACACGGGGGACAACACTACCACTGACTTACCTAGATTTCACTGCCTGACGCGTTGTATTTATTGTTGTGATCACGTGAGAGTGAAAAGAAATGTATCGGCGGCACGGCTCACAGTAGGTACGTGGCGAGCGGTCCACGATTTCAAAGAAAATAGGAGGCGAGCACGACCCCTGGCTGACATGTCTGTGAGGGCGACGGTTTTTTTTTTTACCGCTAGCACTAGTTTCTGAGGGTTTTTTCCATCCCATTTCTGACATCAGTTTGTGAGGGTGAGCAGAACGGGTCCCACCATGACCACCAGTTTGTGATTGGTGGGTAGAATGGATCCCACTGCTGCCACCAGTTTGTGATGGGTGTCTTAGTTTGTAGGAACTAATAACCCACCCCAAAGAAGGTAGTTGATGCCAGACACAGGGTTTGAACAGTTCAGGTTTATTCCATAATGCAGATAGTCTGTCGTTATGGTGCACAATAGATATATACACAACAGCACAATGATCACAGTAATAAACACTATCACAACACGTATAACAGGCAGACAAATCAGACATAGTCGATTCCGGTCTATCTGTATGTTCCAGATATCCTGCTTATATGGACGGGGTTTCCATCCGCCGTCACCAACGTTGGTTATGCGGGAAGGTAGTCTGGAATGCAGGAGGCGTGACAGTCGAGGTTACTAAGCTCTTTTTGAGGGTCTAGGTACTATGATTTATTTGCTGTATTTAATATATATAAGCATTCTATGTAGTTCTCACAAAGAGAGGGAGAGAGAGAGAGAGAGAGAGAGAGAGAGAGAGAGAGAGAGAGAGAGAGAGAGAGAGAGAGAGAGAGTGAGAGAGAGAGTGTGTCTGTGTGTGTGTCACCTGCTGCTTGTGTATAAGCACTAGGATCAAAATCCCTCAATTAGTTTTTGCGAAAAAAGTGAATAAAAACCGACGAAGTCGGAGAACTAAAAAAACCCAGCAAAACTTTTAAGATATCAATAGTGCGGCATTCCCCCTCGGTTTACAAATAAAACAATGTATCGAAATTCTCTAGGAGGCTTAGATCTTCATCTTTAAATATCGATTTTAATGGTTTTCGGAAAAAAACGGCATCCTTTTGCGACGAAAATCGTCAATCAAAGTTTTGTAGTAAATGTATGCGTCGGAACTGGGGGATTTACACTTACATTTACATTGTTTATATCGGTATCACGATTATTTCGCAACAAGAATTTTCAAAATCGGTGGACTACACGTGAATCATTATCGATTTTACTGTCAAAAGAATAAATTTCAAGATAAAGGGACTCTTATGTATAAGGAAGTTTCACTAATGGATAGTGTAACTGATCACTTAATCGATTATCGTGCAAATGAATATGAAAAAGCACTAGAATCAGCAAAAGGATTAATTAAATAATTAGGGAACTGTAGAATAGAAAATATCATGTCGAAGAGGTCTAAAAAGATGAAGCTCCCTTGGTTACGGAAACGAAGGCTAGGTTAGTGCTCCTACGGACGATTGCAATTGCAGCATTGCTTGCTCTTGATAGGCGGAAAGTTGTCCCTTGTACTTCCTGGATGTATAAAAACTATATTTGTATGATATCTATATGAAATACTGGTGATCAGCGTATACTCTTTTAAAGCAATTTGTTAAGTAGGTTAATGGGTTTGCCTTCACCTGAGGCTAAATGGGAAAGTAATTTTCGGAGTATTAATCTTTTCCTCTGTTAATTAACTCATCACTTTCACACTTCAACCTTTCGTATCAGGAAAATAAAATAGTACGTGATTTGAAAAAGCCTACTGGTGTCTTATGGATACGTCTTTTAATCCGTTTTGCTGTAATATGTATCATCTCTTGTATAGGACTTATAGTTACTCATCACTTATGTTTTCAAACTCAAAATTCACCCCCTCTTCCTTTTTTCTAGCGAGCCAAATAAACCGCTCTCTCCTGCTCCTCTCCTGCTCAGGAAAACGGTGCATTGCGATATTATAGTATATTACGTCTGTTCTTTTCATCGCTTGTGTTAACAGGGCCCATCGACGCGGATCTTTCTCCTTTATCTATTCAAAGTATTTAGCGTCGCGGGGTTGACGAACTTAGGCGGAGCATAAATCACGGATGAAAGAGGGAGGGTGACAATACCAAGCAAACGTGGGACAGAAAAAAAAACCTAATCCAGAAAAATCTCCGTCCTTTACCTACAAAGAAGCGTGTAAAAAAAATAAGAGATAATAATATAAATATTTCATCATCTATATTTTTCCTTGGGAAGTAAAGTGAACAAAAAGCTCGGATAAGAAAGGGGGACGAAGCAGAAAGGGTTTTATCCCCTTGGTTTTATTCTCCAGATGTGTTTTTTATTGGTGCGTATTGTGGTGGCTATTCAGTAGCCATGGTTGTCCTTTGTTCTAGACTTTTGCTCACGTTGTGCTTTCAGGATGAGTCACCAGCCTCACTGTCTACTGCGTCATCTGCCTTGCTTGCTTCATTCAGCCTGATGTCTGAGCTCGCCTCGAAGATGCATAAGCGTCTCAACTTGTCTCAAGCCTCCTGCCTCGAGTCTGCATTCGGCTGAGGCTGCTGGAAAATCGTAATTGACGCGGCATCAGAGTTGTAGTTACTCCTCTGCGCTTTGTATGATGTGTTTTTTGTGTGAGTTCTCAGTACCTCCTTTCGTCCTGTACAGTGTCTACAACTTCTACTTTAACACCCTACAAAGGCTATAAAAGTATAGTGATCTCGATGTTTTGAGTTTGTACCACCTGGTTGCTGTGGATTTTTTTTTTATCAGTATTCTCTTGCTCTCGCACCTCATTCCTTTCCTCTCCACAAGAGCAAATCGAAGTGATGTCAGTCACACGCACACCTCATGCACTTGGACAAAATTGTATG
>BOPN01006958.1:42500-50000 GCA_017312705.2 Penaeus japonicus
TTTATTTATATAAAGACTGTGTGTAAGTGTGTGAATATGTATACGTATAAGCACTTTTACACACGCACAAACACACATAAACACACGCAGACACACACACATACAGACAGAGACACACATACACAGTTACATTGTGAGTGTGAATGTGTGAATCTTAATTAATGTTTCACGAAGGAATTAGTTTCCCGATGTCAGTTGCTTTTTTTTTTTACTCCACATTTCACATCTGAATTCCATGATGGGAATCTGGGGATCTTTATGACATTGTCGACTCATTTGACTCCCTAGTAATATTTCCGTGGTGCAATTTTATTTTATTTTTTATCTTTTATTTTTGTCCATATAATATATCTTTTTCACGTGTTTGCTAACTATTTGAAAATATGGGGACTTTGGGAACACACCTGATTAATAGCGCAAGTAAAGTGAAACATTACTTTCCCTATTTTGACAGAATTAGTTATATACGGAATCATAACCGAAACTCTCACTATCCACACAGCTTTAGCTCCCTTGGCTAACCTTCACCCTTGTTCCAGGCATGCGTGCTGCTGGTCCAGGGTCAAGATCCTTCACAGAACTACCTGGACGGCGGAACAGACTATGTGAGTCCACCACACTTTCTGGAAGTTACCTCGAAGACATACTGACATCGCTAACAACGTTCCATAAAGCTTCGTCTCCTGACACATGACAATGTTCGTGGTAACAACTCCTGACTTCCGAGACCGAGCACGACTGTGTTGCGCCACGAACTCAACACGACGGAATGACACAAGCTTTTGACAGGATGGTCGTGTCAGGCTGGTGACTGACACACGCGGGGGATGTGGCAGAGTTGTGGTGAATATTCCCCAGCCTGAAACACTACAACTTGGCCACAAATGCACGGCTTTGCATGACTTGCCTGACTCAGCCTGCTTTGGAGATTCTTGCAGACACACGAGGAAGGTTGACGATCAAAATCTGCTTAACAGTTGACAATGACATCCCGGATGGGCGTCGGGGATTCCGGAGAGACACGGATGGATGCTACAGAACCGACCGTGTTTTCTAACACAGACAATTAAGACTCGTTATATGGCTAAGTATCACTATTACTGTAAGGGGATTTTTGGAGGGTCCTGCATGCTTGATACACCACGCACATAAATACGGGACACATACACATACACGCGCGCTCGCGAGCTCGCTAGCTAGCATACACACGCAAACACACACACACACACACAAACACACACACACACACACACACACACACACACACACACATATATATATATATGAACTCACAGGTCGAGTCACACGACTTTTCGCCTCGTCCCGCTTCCAGGTGGAAAAGGGGGCGTGGCAGAGAACACCGGGAAGACACGCCTTACTGCAGCTGAGGGCCGAGTTACGGGGGCGTGGTGTCTTTGAAAAAACAAACAAACATATATATACATATATAAATATATGTATTTATATACATATATATATACATATATATAAACATTTATATACATATATTTACAATATATATATATATATACATACATATATATGTATATATATATATATATATATATATATATATATATATATATATATATACACACAGACATACATATATATATATATATATATATATATATATATATATATATATATATATATATATATATACATATATATATATATATATATATATATATATATATATATATATATATGTATATATACATATATACATACACACACACACACATAAATATATACTTTATATACATACCAATACATACAAATATATAAATACACACTAAATTTCGGATATGCTTTTAGTAGCATGGCATGGGTAATTATAGGTTAAAGCAACATAAGTTACAATGCATCATTAATGCTGTTTTCCAATAAGTAAAGTAGAAAAGGCATGCGGAGGAACATGGAAGCACATTCATTTTAGCTAAACAGCATGGTAAAGGGTATAGAAGGCTTTAGTGAAAAGAAATAGGTTAACAAAACACGCTGCATTTAGAATTAGAAACTAAAGGACAACCGGTGTGGGTAGAATTATACATATGTGGGTGTGTACACAGATATATATATATATATATATATATATATATATATATACATATATATATATATAAATATATATATATATATACATATATATATATATATATATATATATATATATATATATATATATATATATATATATATATATATATATATATATATATAAGCCCTAGAAGTAACTCAGCTAAAGCAGCATGTTAGGCAGCGCCGCCGGAGCCCCTGGCGCCTCCACCTTTCGCACTTGGCGCCGAGTAACCCGCTCTCTGCCCCCAGGGTCCGGCGCAGTTCAACTTCTCGTACGAGGTGAAGCAGCCGGTGTACGGGAACGCCTTCGGCCACACCTCGCAGCGCGACGGAGGGCGCGAGGACGGCAGCTACTTCGTCGTGCTTCCGGACCGGCGGCTGATGACGGTTCGCTACTACGCAGACGCCTCGGGCTTCCATCCGACGATCTCGTACACGCCCATCCAGATGACGGGGATGTTCCAGAACTTCCTCTTCGGCGCCGGCGCCAAGCGGGGGAAGCAGAATACAGGTTCCTTCGGCAACGGGAACTCGCCGGTGACCCAAGCCCCCCCTGCCTTGCCGCCCCTCATCGCTGCGCTGACGACGCGCGCCCATTCGGCTGTTCCTAGGCCTACGCCGCGCCCGCAAGCCACGACTTCGATAGGCAGACAACCCACGACCCCGAGAGTCAGCGTCACAGCCCGGCCGTTCGGGGTCACGACCTCGAGGTTCCGACCCGCCGTAGCAGTGACGACGCCGCGTCCGATTATCACCACCGCCGGCAGCCCCGTCGGCAGCCCCGTCGGCAGCTACCTCCCTCCTCCGCGGGGCTCCTCCTCCACCCCGTTCCTCGGCCTTGCGTCCTCGCCCCGCCCGGCCGTCCTGCCTGCGCCGACGACCGCGGCGACTCGTCCTCCTCTCCCAAGCTCCAGCTCGCCGACCAGGCCCCGAGGCGGACGACCCTTCACCTTCGGCAGCGGGGGCGCCGGCACGACCAACGCGAACGCAGCCACGACTCCGCGAGCGGGCGCCGGGGCGGTGACGTCTCCTTCGGGGAGTTATCTGCCTCCTTCGATCACCGATGACATTCACGGGAATTTCGGAGGGAGAATAACGCCCAAGAGAAGCAGGAACAACGGTAGTAACGGCAACAACGGTAGCAACGGCAGCATAAGTGGCAGGAGTGATAACGGGAATGGCATCACTGGAAATGCTGTTAACGGCAATAACGTCGCTATCAACAGTAACGCAAACAACGGAAACAGTAATTTCGGTAACAGAAATAACAATCGTATAACAGGCAATGCAAGCAACAACGGTAACGGAGGAGGCAGCTATAACAACGGTAATGGAGGCACCAACAGTAATAACAGTAATGCAGGAAATAACAACAGTAACAATTTCGGCAACAGCAATGGCAACACCGGAAATATAAATAACGGAAACAGCGGTATTACAAACAACGGGAATAAAAATAACGGTAATACAGGAAACATCAATGCCATCAATGCAGCCAACACAAACAGTAACAACGGATACACGAACAAAGCCATGAATAGTGGAGCCAACGGAAGCAGGAACACCAACAACGCAATAAACAACAGCAACGGGAATAAACAAAGCTTTAGCAACGGCTTCAGCAACGGCTTTGACAGGATTCTTAACAGAAACAACGGGAACCTCAATACCAATAACGGACTGAGCAATCTCCTTGGAAGTCTTAATAATAACGGAAACAGTGGCAACGGTAATGGTCTCTTCAATAAAGTCAACAATATCAACAGTTTAGCCAACGCGGGCTCCACAAATAACGGGAACACAAACAGAAATTTCAACAACATCGGAAATGACAACATTGCTTCTGCAAGCGTTAATGGCAACAGTGCTTCCGTAAACAGTAACGTAAAGACGAACAGTAATGCTGGAGCAAACGGAAACAACAGAAATAACGCAAATAACATGTATGGAAACGCAAATTCCAACAAAGATACAAACGGAAATAACAGTAACAGAAACAGCAACGGAAACATCAGTAATCTTAACGGAAACAACAGAAACGTTAACAGTAACTCTAACAGAAACAACGGGAATAATAACAAGAACGGAAACATTAACAACGGTAACCGTAACGGAAATAACGGCAATGGAGCAACGGGAATTCAAAATATCAACAGAAATAACGGATTTAACAACATCGGAGGTAATAACAGAAACGGTAATAATAATGTCAATAGAATTAACGGTAATAATAATAATAATAATAATATGTACGGGAATTCAAACAGTAATACAAACGGGAACAACAGAAATACTGTTAACGGAGGAAACAACAGAAACAATAACGCAGGAATCAATGTGAATAATATTAACAGTGCTAATAACATGTATGGAAATAGAAACTCTAACAGGAATACAAATGGAAATAATAACAACAAAAACAGTAATGGAAATTCCAACGGTAACAACGGAAATGGGATCAACATTCCCAACAGAAACAGTAATGGAAATTCCAACGGTAACAACGGAAATGGGATCAATATTCCCAACAGAAACAGTAATGGAAATTCCAACGGTAACAACGGAAATGGGATCAATATTCCCAACAGAAACAGTAATGGAAATTCCAACGGTAACAACGGAAATGGGATCAATATTCCCAACAGAAACAGTAATGGAAATTCCAACGGTAGCAACGGTAATGGGATCAATATTCCCAACAGAAACAGTAATGGAAATTCTAACGGTAACAACGGAAATGGGATCAATATTCCCAACAGAAACAGTAATGGAAATTCCAACGGTGACAACGGAAATGGGATCAATATTCCCAACAGAAACAGTAATGGAAATTCCGACGGAAATGTGATCAATACTCCCAACAGAAACAGTGGGATTAACAATATGTACGGGTTTCCGAATATAAATTCAAACGGGAATAATAACAACAGGAACATTAACAATGCCAACAGTAACAACAGAAACGTGAACAATAATGCCAACAGTAACAACAGAAACGTGAACAATAATGCCAACAGTAACAACGGAAATGTGAACAATAATGCCAACAGTAACAACAGAAACGTGAACAATAATGCCAACAGTAACAACAGAAACGTGAACAATAATGCCAACAGTAACAACGGAAATGTGAACAATAATGTCAACAGTAACAACAGAAATGTGAACAATAATGCCAACAGTAACAACAGAAATGTGAACAATAATGCCAACAGTAACAACAGAAATGTGAACAATGTCAATAGTTATAACGGAAATGTGAACAATAACGCTAACAGTTTCAACAGAATAGTAAGCAATAATGTCAACAGTACCAACGGAAACGTGAACAATAATGCCAACAGTAACAACAGAAACGTGAACAATAATGTCAACAGTAACAACAGAAACGTGAACAATAATCCCAACAGTAACAACAGAAATGTGAACAATAATGCCAACAGAGGTAACGGAAACAACATCGTCAGGAACACCGGAAACAACAGCAACAGAGCAACGGCAGTTCCGAACATCAACGGTAATAACGCCATTAGTAATAATAACCTCGGCGGCAACAGCAGGGGTACCAACAACATAGTCAACGGCAACAACAGGGGTACCAACAACATAGCCAACGGCAACAACAGGGGTACAAATAATAACAACAATAACAATCCTAGTGGAAATAGTAATAACAGGAGCACCAATAACAGAGGTACCAGTAACAACAACAACAGTAGCATCAATAACAGAGGTACGAACAACAACAATCAAGCACAAAACGGGTACCTGGCACCGACGCAAACCGGAAATGACGTCACCCAGTCTGACTTCGGGAGAGAAATCTCGGAAAATGACATCCTCTCCAACAATGGATTTTCCTTCTTCGAATTCATGAAGATTAACCCGAAGACTACGATCGCGCCGGCGACCGTAGCATCTCAGACTACCAGAAGCGGTCCAGCTGCTAATGCGTTCACCTCTCCCCGTGTTACGACTAGGCCTCCGACCACAACTACTACAACGACCACGCGAAGGCCATCTACGAGACCACCCACCACTACAACCACAACCACAACCACAACACAAAGACCATTTACAAGACCTCCTACCACGACAACTTCAACGACAACCACCACCACCACACAAAGGCCTACAACGAGGCGTACCACCACAACTAGAACTACTACCACGCGGAGAACGGGATTCAGGTTTCCTACAAGCAGACCTTCTCAGACACCTACAACCAACCCACCTACTTTTAGGTTCACCACCGTGAAAACACCAGTTATAAAATTCTCCACGACGAAATCCCGGGGTTTCAGGTTCCCAACGCCCACAGCCACGACGCGCAGAATAATTCGCAACAGACTAACAACTCGACCCACAGTCCGGACCTCGAGTCCTCAAAGAACTACAAACGCATTCTTTATTGAGAGTTCGACGGCCACTCCTTCGCCCCCTGCCCAGGCCTCAGCTGTTCCCGAAGGTCGTCGGTCGTCAGCAGGAAGTAGTACCCTCGGCGGCACGACCACCGCGTCTCCAATAGCTGCTACAACAGAGCATGAATACGACCGTGAAGCTGGTCCTGCTTACATCCCTGTCCCAGCCCTTACGTCTCTGGTGGTCGACGCGCCATTGCCACGAGGGAACTCCGTGGCTCAGTCGCGCCCCTCGCAAACGACTGCTACTTCCGCCGCGTCTGCTGCGCCTACTGTAGCACCCACGACGCTCAGGCCATCGCCAGTGCCGGCCGTTAGTACGGAAGCGGCGCCCTTCTTCAGACTATTGAGGATAAATAGTTAGTCGTTTCATGTTTAGAAGGCTGTCTTCATGCACAAATCTAGTCTTGGAAACTTTTGTATTGGAATGGGTATTTCTTGTTATTCCATCATACATTTCATTTGTTGGTTCATTGTTAATTTCAGTATCGATTACTGTTGTTAGAGAAGTTATTGGTAGTTGAAATAACACGTAGAGAGATACACAATCAAGCATAACTATGCTGACTTTACACAATTATGCTGTCATTTCAACTAGGAATCATTGTATTGTTTATCATCATCTCATATACTTTTGTCGGATATTGTGACCTTTCACAGAAAACGTATAATTTTACATGAGTAACTTTGTTATACTATTGTAGTGAGATACGCAAGATACACATTTATATGACTTTATGAAACGTTTTGTTAATAAATTAAGGTGGTTATGGTTATAAACAACATTACTGTATAGAGATATATTTTGTTGTTCACACTAGTCAAGATTTATATAGATTCGTGACTGTGGTAAATTACATGGATGTTATTTTTTTAAGGATTTTAAGTTTCTGTACATGATTTATGATGTTCACTGTTAATGCTGCTATGATACATGTTTTATTTGTTTAGATTTGCATTGCCAATAAAGTATTTTTATTACTAATTCCGTCTT
>BOPN01006959.1:40000-42500 GCA_017312705.2 Penaeus japonicus
GTAATGGCTCATCACCGAAAAAAAAAAAATCATTTTATCTTCGGACTGAACTTTATTTGTATATCTCTAATCTTGCAAATTTAGTTTATCTTAATCCTATAAAGATTTATATGATATAAAGGAATTTAAAGGCTTCACTAGTTACTCGATTTAATTTTGTTAATTTGTATGATGATTGGAATGTGTTTGTCTGCATTTAGGATAGTAAGTATTACAAACATTTATACAGGACATATGATGATGCAAACATTGATTATGTATGAAATGACTGGAATATATGTGTTTATAAAGATGACACAGCTGATAACTTAATTACTTGAGTTGCCAAGTCGACAATTATCTTTCTATGTGTGAATATTTTGGACCCCGACTTTATTTCTCTCTCTCTCTCTCTCTCTCTCTCTCTCTCTCTCTCTCTCTCTCTCTCTTGTATTTGTTGTTTCCCCTCGTTGTTCTTTGTCGAGTTTTACAGATAAAAGTTCGGAAATTAGTGGATCAGCATACTTCTTGACCTGAAGTTTTGCGTTTGTCTTGGAAGTGACAAGACTGAGAAACTCTCCGGCTTTACGAAAAAATATTTCAAAACAGGGCATCTCCGCGCTTATTACTTTCCATCGTGTTCTTTTGTTCCTTTCTCTTTCATCGTCTTCCTCTCGACTACGCTTTTATCCTCTCCTTCTCTTCTTTCTTCTGTCTCTCTCTTCCTTTCTCTTCTTCCTTCTCGCTCTCTCTTCCTTTCTCTTCTTTCTTCTGTCTCTCTCTTCCTTTCTCTTCTTCCTTCTCGCTCTTTTTCTTTGTCTACTTCCTTCTCTCTCTTCTCCTTTATCTTTTTTCCCACTCGCTCTCCTTCTTTCTCTTAATCCTTCTCGCTTTCCTCATTTCTCTTCTTCCTTCTCGTTCTCGTTCTTTTCTTTCCCTTTTTTTCCCTTCCTTATCCATTATATCTCTTCTTTCTATCTTTCTCCATCTCCTCTCTTCCTTCCTTCTTCTATCTCTCTCCTTCTTCACTCATGTTGGAACCGCGCCATCAATTGCTTCCTGTGTTGGACCGCTTGTTATTTTTTTTTTTGTTTTTTTGTTTTTTTGGTGGGGGGGGGGGGGGTACGGCGAGGAGGGCATAGAGAGACATATTTTTTTTATTTTTTATCTCTTTTTATTTCAATTTATCAAATACATTTTCAATATATTGGCTGGTGACTTATCGCTATTTCGTTTATCATTGCACTTGTTACTTACCCGTTCTTGTTATAGCTCTTTCGAATATCTCCCTCTTTATCTTTCTCTCATTACTATTCATCAACGCACACTCTGCCTGTCCCCTATTACTGCTTACGTCCTCTTGTCTCTTTCTTATTATCCTTTCCCCTCTCCTTCCTTCTTCTATTTCCTCCCTTCCGGCCGTTTCTTTTACGATCCGTGGCATGAACGCGTACGCAGGACCAACAAGAGGCCTGACCTTCTCTGGGGTAATAAAAGAGAATATTTATTATCACGAGGCTTCCCCTTCTTATCATCTCCCCCCTTTTTATGCCCCTTTCTTCCTATCTCTCCTTCTTCTCCTTCTCCATTATCCATTCTTCTCCCCTCTCTCCTCCTCTTCTCTTCTCCTTTCCCCTTTTTCCTCCCCCACCCGTGTCTCCTGGTTATTCCTTTCCCTTTCCTTCCCTTTTCTCTTCCCCTTTCTCCTCTTCCTCTGAGAGAGAGAGGGGGGGGAGAAAAAGAGAGAGATGGAGAGAATGAAAGAGAGAGAGAGAGAGAGAGAAAGAGAGAGAGAGAGAGAGAGAGAGAGAGAGAGAGAGAGAGAGAGAGAGAGAGAATTGGAGAATGAAAAATAACAGGCATCCCTTTTTCACCCTCTCCACTCTTTCTCCTGTCACGTAACTCGAGACAGCAGTGCCTTCATGACAGCGCCACAACCTTCGGAGTGACGCGCTCTGACTTTCCTCAACTCCCCTCTTCTTTCCTCGCTTCTCCCTCCCCCCCCTTTTTGTACCTCTCTTCCCCTTCCTCTATCCGTCACTTCATCTTCCCTTCTTTTATCTATACTATCCTCCCTCTTCACCCCCTAAGTCTTCCTTTCCTCTCTCGTCATGATCTCTCTCCTCCCCTATCTTCATGTTCTCTTTCTTCCCATATCTTCATGTTCTCTCTCCTCCCCTATCCTCATGTTCTCTCCGTTCCCCATATTCGTGTTCTCTCCCCTCCCCTATCCTCATGTTCTCTATACTCCCCTATCCTCATGTTCTCTCTGTTATCCTATCTACATGTTCTCTCTCTCTCCCTATCCTCATGTTCTCTCTGTTCCTCACTCTTCTGCCTAATCTCCCCACCTCCCCTCCCCTCTACCCTACCCTCCTCTGCCATCATATATCAACTCTGTTCCCCTCTTCATTCCACCACGTTTTCCTCTCCTCTCTCCTACTCTCTCTCCTGCCTATTCCTCCTCCCTCCCCTCATATGTTCTGCCCTTTTCTACATCCTATAACCCCCCCCCCCCCCT
>BOPN01006959.1:50000-52500 GCA_017312705.2 Penaeus japonicus
AGCCAGAAGGATAAATATTATATTGATAACTAATAGAAATAACAAAAAAATGATGATGACAACTATAAGTAAAAATGATAATATGATAATTATAACGATAAGAACATTAATATGACAATCATTATTACTACACGTTCTCATTCCTGTATCCGAGATTCTGAAATTCTGAAGAAAAAAAATCGCGGAATATGGAGCGCGTCATCTATACAGAACAGGCTTGTTTAGTACACAAATAGCTGTTCCAACTCCACACCCACTCGCCACATAGCGTGTGACCCAGCACTGACAACCAGAGTGATAGCCGTCAGTCTGCTGTTCGGTGATATTTTGTTTTGCTTTTTATTTTGTGACTCTCTTACTGTTAAACTTGTAGCCGGGGACGAGATATCACGACATGGCTCTTTGCATGGCCAGATCGAGCTGCAGTGGTTGGCCGCAGAGCAAAGCCTTAGGTGTTAGGCCTGCCGTTTGAAATACCCCGACGTTTAGGCTAAAAAACACCTCTTGTTATCCGGTGAATTTCACTGGAAAAAAAAAAAAAAAACATCCTTATGGGTGACAGTAGTCTTTATTCATCCCACTTGGTGTGAATATTCATACGTTTTTGCTACTGTGTTAATGTTTGACTATGGGTTACTGCCCATACAACTGGCCCCAATGGTTTCGGATAAGGCACTGTGGACCTGTATTATTATCATCCTCGTCATTATTACCGTTACTGGTATTATTATAATCATTACTATCATTATTATTATATGATAATAAAGATAATAATAATAAAAATAATGATAATAACAAGAATGATAATGATAATAATTATGATAAAAATAATGATAGAGTTGAAAGAAAATAATAACAAGAATATTACTAAAACACTAATAATGATGACAATGATGATTTTGATATCAATGCTAATTATAATGATAATACATATATTGATTATAACAATGGTAACAATAATCAAGATAAAAAATAATGACATAATGAAAATCCTGAGTACAATAATTATTACGCTCATGAGGATGATAATGATGATGTTGATATACTGTATAATAGAGAGAAATGATAATGTTGATAACAATCATACCGACGATAATAACAGAGATGAATGGTTATAACAAAGATGAGGATGATAATCATGATGATGGCAATGATTAAAGAAGGTCATAATAAAAATCAAATTATAAAAATGATAATAATAAAATCATAAGAACGGTAAAAAGGATGATAATGGTAATAATCATAACAACTGAAAAAAATGTATTAATGATAACAGTAACCATGATAATGATAACTATGACAATATTGATAGTGATAACAAAGATAATGATAATATATCAACAATAATTGATAATGATGGAAATTATAGTAATAATGATGATGATGAAAATGATAATGATAATAATAATAAATGTTATATTCTTCACTGATAAGGAAAATGATGCTGATAGTGATGGTATTAATAACAATAATAATGATTATAAAAATAATAATGGTAACGATGATAATGAATAATGATAATAGTAATGATAGCTATATATAAAGCAGTAATGATAACATTAATGTCCATTTTAATAAAAGTAATAACAAAGTACATGGTGATAATGATGACAACAACAGCTACAATAAATGATAATAACTAATGAAAATAATTACAATGATAATGATTATAATAATGATATATATATATATATATATATATATATATAATAATAATGATGATGATGGTAGTAATGATCATAATTAGAACAGTATTATAATCAAAATAATGACAATAACATTATCTAATACTGATTATGATGAAGAGAAAAATAATATGAATAACGATCATTATAATTATAGCGACAATTACTGTGACAATGAAGACAAAAATTACAGTAGTAATCATGAATATAATACACACAACAAGCTGTAACTCCATACAGTAATATATGATCCTTTGTTTCTAACAAGTATGTTATAAATCAAGGAATATAAACAAATTGAAAGGAAAATATATAAAACAGTATATCAAAAACATTTTATAATATTTTTCGAAGGGCCGTGTTCAACAAAAACTTTATCATGACGAAATTACTTTTTATAAATATGCAACGGCCTATGCGTAATTATATTGCTCTTACTCATTGTGAAAAAAGGTTCTCTTGTGAACTATGCTCTGCATAAAAAGAAATACAAACACACTGGAAATTTATGTTTCTGTGTAAGTATATCAATGCATATATACATATATGTATATATATATATATATACACACACATATATATGTGTGTGTGTGCATACATATATAATACCAAAAACGATGATGCTAAAATAAACGGAAATTATTTTACTGCTCAGCTATCCAGTAGTGCAATGGTTAGCGCGCCGTCCTCATATCCCCGTGGTCGGCAGATCGAGACCCGTTCAGAGTCGTAAGTTTCCACTGTCGCCTGCCTGTCACTGCCGAGCCTGGTCATCACCGTGGGTAAAGACCAAACTCTGATCGAGTCAACACCTT
>BOPN01006960.1:17500-22500 GCA_017312705.2 Penaeus japonicus
GGAAGGGAGGGATGGAGGAGGGGTGATGGAGAGAGAAAAGAAGGAAGGGAAGGAGAGAGGGAGGAAGAGAGAGACAGAGTTAGTGGGAGAAGGGGAAAGGAAATTAAAGGAGAAAATTTGTATTTTTTTGTGACTGGAGAAGGGGTAACCATTTTTTTTTTCTTTTTTTAGGAAAGAAACAGAGAGATAAAGACAGCTAGAGAAAATGATATAAGAGGTGTGAGAGATGTCATAGAATCACATGACTAGAGATCATGTGGTACCACGTGGTCGGTCATGATCCACTATGAGGAAGGAAAGCGGACCAGAAATCTATTATTAGCCCAGGCCGATCAGGGGTATGACTATGACCAGCCTCACCCTCGCTTGACCTCTCACTCTCTATCCCACCCTCATTCGTCACTCACTACTAGCTGTCTCCGCTTCGACCATGGAACACCCCAACACCAGCTCAGCTCGCCCACAGATATCCGATCAGTCTCCTGCTATCACAATGATTATTACTTATTCTCTTGGTGCCGTCATCTCCAATAGAAGGAGGAAGACTTATCTGGCTTTTGCTGAATACCTGTCTGTGACAACCCTCGCAACGGGTGCCAGGGCTGGGAACCCCATCTGCGCCCCTCACACTCCTGTCTGCTTTTGCGTACATAAATAAAAGAAATTGCGAGAAAGCTGGAATTAATAAACACAATTATGATTGATATTGATATCATTATATATATATATAATCTTCATTTCATTTTCAGATTATCGGTATTTTGTGTGTCTACATATTTTTATTATGTGTGTGTGTGTGTGTAGTGAGGAGAGTAAAAATTGTAAAAGAGAATAAGAGATGAGGCAGATAGATAGATCAAAGGTGCAAGAAGTGACAGCGACAGAAAGAGAGACAGTGACAGAGATAGACGAACAATATTTTTTCATTATTGTTACCATCATTATTCTCCGTTTCTTGTTCATGTTGTTGTAAAAGATTAAATGCTAGCTTAACTATCTGTCCATAGAGTATATAACTTGCTCAAACATTTGTACATTAATTCGTAGACTCAGAAACTTCAACAAAGTGTGAAGTTCTGTAGCTCTCTCGTTCCTTGCTAATTTCTCTTGTAGTGATATTTAGTGTCTAGATGTTGAGTAATATTCCTCCTCGTCCAAGATTTTAGTTGCCTCTTTTCGTCTTTCTTCCCCATTCTCCTTTGTTTTCCTTTCCATTTCCTTACCATGGTTTTGCTTTGTTTTTCTCTTTCTCTCTTCTCTCCTTTCTGTTTTTGTTCGACGTTTTTCTCTTCTTTCTTATTTTTGTTGCTTTATTTTCTTATTTTCTTATTTTCATTATTTCCTCTTCTGTAAAATCTTTATATTTATAAATTTCATTTCACAGAGCACACGTGGCACTTCGATTCACAATTGTACGAATGAATATACGATGAAAATGAAATGAAAGAATTAGGAGAGAATAAAATAATGGACAAAAAATAAAATTAACCAATACAACAACAATAAAAATCATGAATATCTAGGAATAGGAAAGACGAAGCAGAAAAAAGAAGAAACGAAGAAGAATCAGGATGGAAGAAACATACAAACATAAAACATAACATGACATAAAAAGAGAATAGAAAGATAAATGTACAAAAAGAGAAAATAAACGGAAAGAAAAACGAAGTAAAATATGACTAACGAATACGAGAAACAAAGAATATAAAGAGAGGAAAGCGTGTGTCTTCATAAGCACGACATTTCATATAAGAACTCGGGAGACAATTCCGGAACCAATAGATTCCAACTTCAGTTCAGAGGAAATTGTTGATTTCGAAACTGTCGTCCCAGTTCCTTTAATAAAGCGAAGGACTTAGTGTTTTCTTTTTCTAAGCCCTCCTGTCAAGCGACATGGTATGGTTTTTACAAGAAAACCGGTTTTATTGAAAGGATTTTCGATATATAACTCTATATATGAACATGTAGCTTTTTTGTTTGTTTGTTTGTTTTTTGTTTATTGTATGTTTTCATATTCTCTCTTTCTCTCTCACTATTTCTTTGCATCTTTCTTACTCTTCATCTTTCGCCTCTCTCACTCACTTATTCAGTGATTGTTTAGGTCCTAAACCTAGTTTCTAGTATCATTATATCCTACTTTAAGACCCTCCTGCTTTTTACTTCTCTTAATTAACTGATTAATATTAAATCATATTAATCTTTAACTTCCGAGTTGTTTATGTGCAACATCAGTCGCATTTCATCAGCAATGTCAAGATCCATTCAAAGAGAAGGAATATGGCAATGAGGCCCCCATCCCTGGAAAAAAAAAAAGTGAAAAAGAGCAAAAAAAAAGAAAAAAAAGAAAAGAAAATGATAACAGTCAAATAGCTATAAGAAAAAGTGAATTCTTACATATCCTTTGTAAATCGAATAGAAAGAGATAAACATGGGATCTAAAACACATCGCTTTTATTTCCATTGTAAACTTCTGCAAACAAAAGAAGGCAGTGAACGAATGCGAGGACGAGCAAGTGTCACAGGCAAGCACGGCAAAGTGGCTAAATCAGTCACGCAGAACAGGAACTTTATCAACGCTTCCATCTGCATGCCTCGTGTCGCCTCACTGAGCTAATTCATGTTCAAATTCGAGTGGGACGAGAGAAAGACAGAGACACTCACACTCATACTTTCGCTCACACTCACACTGGTACACACACACGCGCGCGCGCGCGCGTGTGTAATCACTCCTTGCATATCTGCGATCTGCGCTTCAATGAATTATCGCTTGCAGTTGCAAGCAAGACAAGGCGTTTATTTCATATCATTTCAACAAAACTGCAATAATGATGGTACTGAAATGATCTTTCATAAATGAATCAGATCATTGCTCATCATAATTATCATAAAGACTGCGCCAGGTGGCTGCCTCGGGCGCCATGCGCAAGACGGAGAGCCGCCATGCGTAGGGCTCCCCTGCCAGTTCAGAGCCTCTGCATTATCTAATTAGCTTGCTTTGCGGACCTACACTGATTAGTTGGGCGGCAGGAGGCCGTAGAGGAAGCTTTGCCGACCAGTGTGTGGACACACCCTGGCTCCATTACCAGCTCCGGTTCCCCAGTCCTATTGGCTCAATGGGAAGCTCTGACGATACAGTACTGCTATCAAGGGAATTGAGCGGAATATGGCTGGGGCGGCAGTTTTCAACACCTGCAAGGACTGGTCAATGGAAAACACGTCATCAAAAGAAAATACAGAGCAACAGTGGTTGATATTAAGGTGAAATACCTTGATCTCACCGATGATGTTGCTACTTCCTCTAAACTCTGGAGACCCTTAAGGAGGCTCTCGATGCATTTGGTAGTGTGTAGAAGCACTTGGTCTAAGCTTTGCATTTTCAGGGCCCTGGTGTTGCCAGTTTTGTTGTACAACCGTAAATCCTGGAGATTCTAGCCTAAATCTTACGTTCCCTAAGGACGATCCAACCAATCAGGTTTTCTCTCCTAAAGACAATCTAGGTTGAAGAGGGCCTGAAGGCCGTGGCTTGAAAAAATCGACCAAAGCTGTCACGAGGCCGGGCCCCCGCCTGGTGGCTTGCCAGAAGGGACGGTCGTGGATCGCGGATGGAACTGATGGGGAGCCGCGGCTACGCGTCAGCACCATTGACCAGATTTGAGAGTGATAACATCGATCACGATCACACTTCCAGCAATAATAAAAACATTACTCTATACAGTGCACAGTCTGCCATGTCTTTCCTCTGCTTCTTTTTCCTGTTTTCTATACTCCTCTCTTGTACATATTGTAGATCAACATTCCTGTGCAATACCAATATCTAACAAATATATTATTGTATTATTGTGTAATATATAGTGTAGTTAAAAGTCTCTCCACAGATCCCTTGGGCATACATTTCCCTTCCGAGGAGGTACATGACATGCCTGTCATGCCGCCTCGGGAGCAACTCACAAGCTTCAGTTTCATAAGCATCACACTTTTCTATTTCATTTTTTGCCTCAGTAATCCCCTCTCGTGATCGTCCAGGAAAGACCGCAAATTGCTGGCAATGTCTGTTTCAGGAAGCAAAAGACAGGCAAATGACGAAGTAGGTGATACTGACGTAACTTTGACTAGCAAATTACCGACTATTGT
Source organism: Penaeus japonicus (assembly GCA_017312705.2). Lineage (NCBI taxonomy): Eukaryota > Metazoa > Arthropoda > Malacostraca > Decapoda > Penaeidae > Penaeus > Penaeus japonicus. The sequence continues at coordinate 21,632 of BOPN01006960.1, forward strand.
AAATGTGCTGTTGTGAGTGGTTAGTACCTTGTAAAACTAGATGATAAAATTGTATTGTTATTGAATTGATTCTCTTTCATTCAAAAGCAATATTTCACTACATTACTGACTGAGTCCTCAACTGACAAGGCAATGACAGCACAATGAAGGGAAATTCCTGTGTTCCATGATTCATTTCAGAGCTTTTCCCATGACCTTCGCTGTCAAGCCTTCGTCATGTTCATCTGTTCCCCAGCATACATCAACTTTCGGTGAGCATTTAGCATAGATATTTGCATTATTCAAGTTTAATTGTAAAGATGTACGTTACTCATTCTTTGATATGATGATTTTTACCGTCAGTCAATTTCCTGATTCATAGATGTAATCAGTCTGGTATTATATTTATTGATGTTGTTATCATTACTATTATTTGTATGATCCTTTTTGCTATTATCATCATTATCATTTTTATCATCATTATTGCTATTATCATCATTATCATTTTTATCATCATTATTGCTATTAGTGTCATATATAAGAGGAAAAACACATATGGAACAGTCTGGAAGTAAGGCAAGAGGGGCAAGGCTAAGGTGGTTCGGGCATGTGATGAGGAGAAACGAGGAACATATTGGGAGGAGGACTTTAGGTGTGGAACCATCGGAGGAAGAAGGAGAGGAAGGCCTGAGAGGAGATTCAAGGATCCAGTGAGAGAAGACATGAGATCAGCTGATCTGACTGAAAAGGATGCACAGGACAGAGGAAAATGGAGACATGATCTGCTGTGGCGACTCCTAAAATGGGATAAGCAGAGAGGAAAAGAAGACTGTTACTGTCATTGGTGTTATTTTTAGTATTAAACCAATATCATCATCATTTTTAGAATC
>BOPN01006960.1:27500-28601 GCA_017312705.2 Penaeus japonicus
ACCTTTGAGATGCCAAAGCAATGACAGTAACACCAAATGCACGCTTGCCTGTGGGACCTCTTACCCTCAGCCCAAGATGGACCGGACCAGTGGAGAGTAACAGCGCACCATTCCCTCCCTTGGGCTGTGCGCACCAGGGAACCATTTAGCTCCATGCCTCATTGATGACCCTCCAGTACGGGTAGCCCTGCCCCTCTTTGATGGGCGGGAGACATAGTGGTTCCCGTTAGAGGGGCTCCCTGAAGAATCTTTTCATTTTTTAAAAAGAGAACAATACATATCGACCAACCATGGCTTTTTCATGACTTTTTCTTGAACTACACCCTTTTTAATCTCTCCATAAATCATACTTATTCCATAAGATTTATGTACTGATGATGGTTTTAAAACAGGATTTCTACTCCTTCTCATCACTTAATACCATTTTGAAGTTAAAATCTAAAATGTTCTTTCTGCTTAAAGAAATGGAGAAAATTCTTAATCAATTCAACTGATCACATGGAATTATGTTAAACACCTTGAAACTTTACAAACTAGTCTTAAAGTAGGTTTAGTACACATAAGTAATTCCCTCGTGAGCCATACGTCACTAGAAAAGCGGATTAACTCCTTTGGAGGATAAATCTGGTTATAGTGATTGCAGTGAACAAGATGGATTTCAAGTTTCTAAGCATAGCATTTTAGTGAAGCAGAAAGAGGGACAAACGTAAAGAAACAAACATGACCAAGAAGGACAATTTTCAGAGCGTGAATTTTTATATAAATACTTACACACGCCAAGCCCAATCACGCAAACACACTCACACCACAAAAGGGACTCGTGGTTGACAGGTGAAAGCATTACGAGGCACAAATATATATTAGCGTTACTATAAATAATTTGAGTAAGGTTTAAATATATAAAAGTATACACACACACACATACACACACACACACACACACACACACACATACACACACACACACACACACACACACACACACACACACACACACATATATATATATATATATATATATATATATATATATATATATATATACATATATACAGTATATATATATATATATACATACATACATACATACATACACACACA
>BOPN01006960.1:55188-60188 GCA_017312705.2 Penaeus japonicus
AGGCTGTTTTTTTGTTTTGTTTTTTCTTTCTTTCTTTCTTTATTTCATTTTTTCACGTACTTGTGTGTCAGTCTGTTTGTGTGTGTGTTTGTTATTTGTAATTTTATTTCTAAATTGGTTATTTGTCTATTCATCTGATTATCAATTACTTGTTTATTAGCTTATATACATTCTAATATCTGCCTGTTGGTATTTCTCTTTCCAAACTTTTTTCTAGTTGGAGGGTAGAGGCAGAGGAGGGAGAGAGAAAGAGAGAGAGAGAGAGAGAGAGAGAGAGAGAGAGAGAGAGAGAGAGAGAGAGAAAGAGAAAGTGTGAGTTTAACATAATATGATAGCAATAGTAATGATGATAATAATGATAAGAGTAATAATAATATTAACAACAATTATGATAATGGTAATAATAGTAACAATAATGATAATAGTAAGGATAATAATGATAACCTAATAAAGATAAAAAATAATAGTAACAATGAAAATAACAATATGAAAAATACACATGCTCTAATACCCTCTGGATTATCCGAGGCGGAAATGTTCCTAAATGTCAGAATATCCGTTTGTATTAGTGTTCTGCTTGAACAACAGTCGCTCAGCACAACAATTAAATCTTAATTTTTATCTGTAATTTAGATTTCAAACACAGAAGGTTTCGCGTACACACACGCACACACAATCACGCAAGCACACATCTAATTAAGTCAGTAACGTTATAAATTTTTCTTAATCACACTGACCATAAAGAAAAGAGAAATTTCCATGGGAAGTCTGACTTCATTTTAATTTATGATGTAATTACGTTTACACAAAGGACTTCATTAAACGTCTCAAAAATTCGTCGCTTAGGAAGATGTTATTAATATTTAATGACAGACTTTGGGGTTATTTGCTTCGTTTTGAAAGGCTTGTTGCAATAGTAACGAAGGGTTAAAAAAAAACAGAGTGGCCGAGAAACAGACATAGATAGGAAGAGACAGACAAACACCGTCTTTTGCAAGGAACAAGCGACGTAGATAGCAGATAAAGACACATATAAACAAGAAGGCGGCTCGGGGGGGGATCTTGAAGACGTACACTTAGTGTCTATACAGGAAGGCGGGGTGTGTGTTCGTGTATGGGGAGGGGGGGGGGGGGAGGTGATAAGGGAGGGGGAGAAGAAGTCGGTTGCCAAGAGAGGGTGAGAAAACGGAGTAGGAGGATGAGGGGGGGGGGGGGGATTGGGGGTAAAAACACAACAGGTCTCAGAGTGGAGAGGGGTGGAAAGTAGACATATATAGGAACGGAAGAGAAGTACAAAGTCGTAGGGACGGCGATGGCAATGTTGTAAATCTCCAGAAAAGCAGCTGGTCTCTTCCCTTACGACTCCCTTGCCTTACCTTACTGATATGAACGAGTCTCCCTCCTTGCTCTTATCGCGAAACCGCCCCTCTTCCTCTCCTCTAATCGTCTACTGCAATTGCTTCTCTTTCTACTTCTTCCTTTTTTTATCTTTTTCTTCCTTTTTTTCTGAATTAGCTTCATTTTTTCTTCTCTTCCCTCCTGTGGGTGTGCTCTACATTATTTTTTGTTTCTCTCATTTTCTTTGCTTTCTTTGGCTTCTTCTTGCTTCTTCTCGTTATTGTTTTCTTGTTCCTCTATTACATTCCGTCTTCCTTTTTCTATTTTCCTATTTTTCTTCTCTTCCATCTCTTCTTCACTTCCTATTCGTTTAGAGTGGAAGGGAGAGATAGAGAAGGCGAGAGACACACAGACAAACAGATAAAGAGAAAGATTATGAGGTCAGTAGTTCTTTTAAGGCCATTCAAATGAGACAGAAAGAGAGAGAGAGATAGAGAGAGAAAGTTGGGGATGAAACAATTGTTGCGTATAAAGAAGCATATTCAAATGAACAAATAGTTAGAAACAACAACAAGAAAAACACAAATATCAACACTTGGAAAATCATCACAACAGAAGTCTAGATATGTAAACAGTCAAACAGACAGATAAACAGAAATCAGATACAGGCAGATAAACAGAAGTTTGATAGATAAACAGATAAAACAGACAGATAAACAGAAGTTAGATAGATAAACAGATAAAACAGACAGATAAACAGAAGTTAGATAGATAAACAGATAAAACAGACAGATAAACAGAAAACAGATACAGACAGATAAACAGAACTCAGATAGATAAACATATAAAACAGATAGATAAACAGAACTCAGATAGATAAACAGATAAAACAGAAAGATGCACAGAAAACAGAAAGATGCACAGAAAACAGATACAGACAGATAAACAGAACTCAGATAGATAAACATATAAAACAGATAGATAAACAGAACTCAGATAGATAAACAGATAAAACAGAAAGATGCATAGAAAACAGATACAGACAGATAAACAGAAATCAGTTAGTTAAACAGATAAAACAGACAGATAAACAGATAAAACAGACATAAATAAAACAGACAGATAAACAGATAAAACAGATACAGACAGATAAACAGAACTCAGATAGACAGATAAAACAGACAGATAAACAGATAAAACAGACAGATAAACAGATAAAACAGACAGATAAACAGATAAAACAGATACAGACAGATAAACAGAACTCAGATAGATAAACAGATAAAACAGACAGATAAACAGAACTCAGATATATAAACAGGTAAAACAGACAGATAAACAGAAAACAGAAAGATGCACAGAAAACAGATACAGACAGATAAACAGAACTCAGATAGATAAATAGATAAAACAGACAGATAAACAGAACTCAGATAGATAAACAGATAAAATAGACAGATAAACAGATAAAACAGACAGATAAACAGATACAGACAGATAAACAGAACTCAGATAGACAAATAGATAAAACAGACAGATAAACAGAACTCAGATAGATAAACAGATAAAATAGACAGATAAACAGATAAAACAGACAGATAAACAGATAAAACAGACAGATAAACAGATAAAACTGACAGATAAACAGATAAAACTGACAGATAAACAGATAAAACTGACAGATAAACAGATAAAACTGACAGATAAACAGATAAAACTGACAGATAAACAGATAAAACAGATACAGACAGATAAACAGAACTCAGATAAACAGATAAAACTGACAGATAAACAGATAAAACAGACAGATAAACAGATAAAACAGATACAGACAGATAAACAGAACTCAGATAAACAGATAAAACAGACAGATAAACTGAACTCAGATAGATAAACAGATAAAACAGACAGATAAACAGAAAACAGACAGATAAACAGAAAACAGACAGATAAACGGAAAACAGACAGATAACCAGAAAACAGAAACAGACAGGTAAACAGAACTCAGATAGATAAAGAGATAAAACATACAGATAAACAGAAAACAGACGGATAGATATAAAAAAAGATTAGTGTGACAAAATATATATTGGATTTTAACGAAATTTGATAATGTATCTGAACTAAATCAGAAATGAATAGATCGAACAGATTACTTTCCTGTAACTAAGGAACCCTAAAGAATGTGTTCATAAAAACGTATATGCAAGTGTGGGTTTAAACATTCCCATTTTATGCATCACTTCAATCATAATTATAATAGTGTTCCTTTTTATTTTTCTCCTTTGGATTTACATAGTTCTTGCTCATCATCATTTCCAATATAAATTTTATTTTTTAATTTTACTTCCGTTAATTAGATTAATCAAATTGATGTCGAGAGCGTTCGTATTAATCCTGAAATTCAGCGCAGGGATGACCCTTTTTTTTCTTTTGGGTTCGTTTTAATTCAAAATTCCACCTTTGCTCTCTGTCTCTCTCTCTCTCTCTCTCTCTCTCTTTTTCTCTCCTTTAATTTCCTTCTCATGTATGTCTCTTTTTGCAACCGATTTTTACCCATTAGTGATATAACTGGGTTTGGGTTATTGTTATTAATCATAGTTTCTATTGAATTCATTGCTAATATTTTGGATGTTATCATCGTTTACCAAAATTTTGTAGGGACTTACCTCTCGGTCTCCTACAGTGTCTGTCGGTTTATCAAAATGTCTCTTCGTCTGTTTTTTCTTAACTGGCCTTCAAAGTTCTTTGTCCATGTATGTATCTGTCTCCCTCTCTCCCTTCTCGCTACTCTCACTCTTTTTCTCGCTCACTCTCTGTCTCTCTTTCTATTTTAGAAATATATATTTTTGAATACAGTAGAATGAGCTCATGATTATTGTTGTCATTTATTGTAAAAGTAATTCATCTAATGTAAAGTGGCTCTTCTTATTGGACATAAAAGTGATTCGTTGGATTCTTTTCCGGTCGTTGTTCCTTTTTCTGTCACAATTTCATTTCAAACACACATGGCTCATGGATTTCAAGTTTCATTGGCATAGCAGTTAATTGATTAGTATTGTGTTTGACACTAATCTCTGTCATCATTAAAATGATCATTCGCATTGTTATCATTGACATGAACTCGACCATTATCTTAATCAGGATCGTATCATTATCCTTAGCGATGTAGAGAGAGAGAGAGAGAGGGAGAGAGTGAGAGAGAGATAAATAAGGAAAGAAAGAGAGAAGAGCATCCACCTCTTGCAATCCCTTCCCTCTTTCGGTCAGTCCTCCTCCCCATCCCCACTCCGGCCACCCTCCCGTTACTCATGCATTTCCTAATCCACTTTATCAACTGCTCGTCTGCTGCTCCTTCGCGGCTCTCCCTCGGGGGCTCCTCCTCCTCTCGCGCATATGGCTGTCTTCTCTCCTCTTCCTCTTTCATTTACTTGTTTGATTTTTCTCTTGTTTTTTTCCTTGCATATATACAGCACAAACGCACACGCACATACACACACATACAAAGACACACATAAGATTTGTGTATGTGTGGCTTATACTTAATACGGTCATAGCCTGCATCTCTAATGTTGCTTTGATCGAGTTATCCAATTCCTCCCGAAATGTTTCTCTGCATTTCGCCCGCGTCCAGTGTCGAGGGAAGGGGGTGGGCGTGAAAG
>BOPN01006961.1:15000-20000 GCA_017312705.2 Penaeus japonicus
GCTCTAATGTAATATAAGTTATATTTTGTTTTTTGTATTTTTTTATAATTGTTATTGTTTCGGTGTCTTTCTAAATTCTATATTTTGTTGTTATATTTCCCTCTGCTTATTAGCGTCTACTAATACCACTGCTAATTTTACTGATGATCTTGTTAAATCATTAACCCCCCACCCCACCCCCACCCCCGGTCTTACTTTACTGTTCCTATTAAATAGGTACAACTAATTATCATCTTTATCTTTCCCCATATCATTCATTGATTACTAATAACTTACTATGATTATCATTATCATTAATATTGTTGTGGAACATACTTTGTTGAATATTTATATCTCTATCGATCTATTTCTAATTTACTATTCTTATCTTCATCACCATCATTATCATCAACACTATCGTTATTCCTTTTTCTTCATCGTTATTAGCGTTGTTGTTGTCATTATCATTAGAATCATTATCATACTTACCATTATTATTACTATACTGGGATCATCAACATCAACATTAATAACATTAACATCATCATTATCAGTATCACTATCATTATCATTATCAATATTATTACCATTATCATCATAATAATCATTATCATACTCCTCCTCCTCCTCCTCCTCCTCCTCATCATCATCATCATCATCACCATCATCATCATCATCCTCATCATCATCATCACCATCACCATCACCATTATCATCATTATGGCTGTTCTTAATCTGATTATCCTAGACATCCTAGAAATTTTAAAAAAAGAATCCAAGCAAAAATAGTGAAACAAAAGAACACTATGTTAAAAGTAATATATACAGGGCGAATTTGCATCATTGGTATCCCTATTACCCAAGTTACGAAAATATTTCAATTTGGATAATTCGGTTGCCATGACGACTGAGATCGTAATCAGGTAAAGCATCAATATTTCTTTCTTTTTATACGTTGTCTTTTTCTTTACTTGTTATTACCATTATTATATTTTCTCTCTTTATCTTTGTCCCATTCGTTCGAAGGATCAGAGTGATAATGAGATCAGGTGTCCATTATTAATAACTATTTAAGTATTGTTACTTTCTCTCTCTCTCTCTCCTCCACCTCCCACCTCTCTCTCTCTCTCTCTCTCTCTCTCTCTCGCTTTCTCTCTCTCTCTCTCTCTCTCTCCTCCACCTCCCACCTCTGTCTATCTATGTCTCTCTCTCTCTCTCCCTCTCTCTCTCTCTCTCTCTTTCATTCTCTCTCTCTCTCTCTCTCTCTCTCTCTCTCTCTCTCTCTCTCTCTCTCTCTCTCTCTCTCTCTCTCTCTCTCTCTCTCTCTCTCTCTCTCTCTCTCTCTCTCTCTCTCTCTCTCTCTCTCTCTCTCTCTCTCTCTCTCTCTCTCTCTCTCTCTCTCTTTCTCTCCCTCCCTCTCCCTCAGTCTAACCTCCCTATCTCTCCCTCTCCCTCTTGTTTTCTCTCCCCATCGCTCCTTCCCCTTCGCCCTTACTCCATATGGCCCGATTGGCGCAGAAATCCATCCAAATCGATCGAGTAATTTATTCCAGAGATCTTGATGTGCGAATAGCCAATCAGAGGCTCCTTTGTAGAGGCTTTGGCGGTAACTCCACTTCGCTTCGAGAGTACGAATCATTTAAACGAGACGATTCGAAGCCTCGATAAAGCCTGAGGATTTAACGGGAATGTTGCGTTGCAATCATACTTGACTGAGAATCACTGATCAGCATCCTCGTTCATGTGAAGAAACTTGAAGAAGCGTTGAGGTTTGCAGTTATGTCTTTCTTTTAAAGGTATGTGGATCGTGAGAAGTTATGGCGCACCGTCGCTATAGTGTTACCCTATGGCAACGGTACACATTGCGACCGAACTAGCAGGCAAACTGGTTATTCTTCGAGGTTGGCGGCGTTGGCTAAAACGGGGAAAATGTTTTCTCCGCTCTCCGGGCAGCGCAGAATGCCCGGAATGGTATTTTCTATAAATTGGTTGGAAAACAAGGGTTTAAGCTGACGTTGGAACCCTGTAACGCTGAAGCTAGCGTCGTTATACTTCATGACTGTGCACGCTTCAAGCTGGAGCAGATGCCGATGCCGCGTCACTTACGCGTTGACGCCCGGCGTTACGCACTTTTCGCTGCGTCACATATAACGTGACACCCGTCGTGAAAGGGTATTGTTACTTCACCAGAATTAGCTATACGTAAGGTGTGATATGAATCTCCGTGCAGACTTTGAAAAGTAAGGTTTGTTTTGTAGAACAAACATAAAATATTAAGGAATTTACTAAAGCACATTTTGTTGCTTTAAAAATCCTAATTCAATTTTCAAGGTCTCCAAGCTGGCATGTCAAGGAAAGAAGAAAAGAGAAGAAAAAAATATAAAAATACATAGCATAATATTTGTTTTGATTAAATTCAGCATCGGTCTGGATAGCAAACAGTTGCTTATAGATGCATTGTTGACAACCGGTTCTCACGTGTCAGGGAGAATTCGCAGTATTCTCAAGTGTCAAGTTACCTGTGTCACGCAATGGGCCCAGTGTATCCGATATTTGTTGATTTATCCTATTTATCATTCAATTTAGACAACACGAGAGGAAAATCTAGAGAAAACAAACGTAGAAAGAGAGAGATAGAGAGAGAGAAAGACTAAATACAAAAATGGTGATCTCAGCACCCAACGGTCAATTGAAAACTTACCGTTGTTTATCGTTTATTGTAAACCTTTTTAAATTTTAAAGTTAAGTATTTTATTTTCTTGGACATTCTTTCTGTAATCTTGGAGTATAAATATTTTCTTTATTTCAAAACTGGATTCATTGTTCAATAAATAGAATGAAACATTTACAGCTCGTGGTATAAGAGGGACATTCTGGGGGGCAACACAATGAATCCAATTAATGAAAAAGTGCAATCACCTTTTCCACTGCTGAATAATAACTCAACTTTTTGTATAATCACACATGTAAACTTGAACAGTTATTATTTCATTTAGTACAGTATACTACCGGAATCATTAATATACCGCATATTATAATTCGAAATGAGATTCCCGCAACCAGTGCGCATATACATTTACATCTTCTTTTATATATGCATATATATATATATATATATATATATATATATATATATATATATATATATATATATATATATATATATATATATATATATATATATATATATATATATATATATATATATATATACAGTATATGTGTGTGTGTATGTATGTGTGCGTGTATACACACATATGTATATATATATATATATATATTTTCTTTTGTTTAAGAGTATTTAAGTGTACTCTCTCTCTCTCTCTCTCTCTCTCTCTCTCTCTCTCTCTCTCTCTCTCTCTTTCTCTCTCTCTCTCTATATATATATATATATATATATATATATATATATATATATATATAAATGTATATATGTATATATATAGATACATACATACATACACACACACACACACATATGTGTGTGTGTGATCCGACACAGCGTTGCGGCTCCAGGGGAAGGCGGGCCCAAGAACCCGCAGCCCCTGACCTTCGCTGCTTGGCGCCCCCTTGTTGCTAATCCACCCCGCCCCTTTGGGACATTGTGAATCCGCCACACAAACATATGTGTAGAATTCCCTCACATGCTCCTTATTAGCCGCGTATCTCACTTCTGGGAACTAACAGTGCTGGATTTAGATTATGTTTGCACGTTTAGTCCCTCACCTCTCTCTTGATAACTTTTTTTTTTCTAGGAATTGACTTGTATGTATTAAGACAGTCCAATATTATGAACTTGTACTGTAAATATGAATCATGTTAGTGATGATGTGTTATGTGCAAATCTTGTTTACGATTTATATTTTTGCACAGTCTTGTGTATTCATGTTTACATGTCGTTGATAATTAGTCTAAAAGTAATGTGATGAATTAGAAATCTGACTAGACGTTTTAAGTGTTGTTTTATGTGTAAATTCATGTTGACATCAACTTCCAGTTAGGGTGATGCATGTAGGTCACCTTGTAATTCAGGGAATGTTATTACTATTTCTGATGATTAGAAATTAAATTGTACCAAAATTGATTTGGTTTTAATTTTTTTAATAGGAGAAATATCAGAAACGAGGTACTGCAAATGTTGATACATGATAACAACAGCAACGAGGACAAAATAATTTACTAAAAGATGAAAATTTTATTGAAATTTCAAAACATTACGATAGTATTACCACTCAAATCATCAACAGAACATAAAGGTATACCCTGTGATGGTTAATACTCATTCACTCACTCACTTGCTCGCTCACTTACTTACTTACTCACTCATTTGTTCACTCATTTACTCAGTCACTCATTCAGTGGCTCGCTTGCTCACTTACTTATTTAATCACTCAATCATTCTCTTTCTCTCTCTCTCTCTCTCTTTCTCTCTTTCTTTCTCACTCATTCTCTGTCTCTTCCTCTCTCTCTTTCTCCTTTTCTCTCTCTCTCTCTCTCTCTCTCTCTCTCTTTCTCACTCATTTTCAATCTCTTCCTCTCTCTCTTTCTCTGTATGTATGTATGTGTGTTTGTTTGTGCACATGCTTACGTTCATCTCATATATTCAGACAAATGACCACTCTTAAGCGCATTCCATTCGACGAAAGACATGTTTTGCGATCCGCCTCACGTTCGACGTTGGAACTTACTTCTGGGTTGTCCACGTTGCAGATCAGAATGAGGAGTAGTCATTAACGTCTATGTCTGTGACATTGCAAATGGCTTTCTCTTTGATAGTGAATTCCCTTATTCTGTAGGATGGTTCTATACAGACGATATATATATATATATATATATATATATATATATATATGTATATACATATATGTATATATATGTGTGTGTGTATATATATATATATATATATATATATATATATATATATATATATATATATATATATATATATATATATATATGAATATATATATATATATATATATATATATATATATATATATATATATATATATATGAGAAGA
>BOPN01006961.1:27500-30000 GCA_017312705.2 Penaeus japonicus
TTATTCCTCGAGATGATTTAGAAATTAGTCTAATAGAAGGCATAGTGGCTCCTTTTCCATCGTCAGATGGTATCGGGAGATATTTTCAAATTCCACATAAATACGATGGAAATGGAATGTTAGAAATTTTGTAAAATTGAGAGAGGAAATAGGGAAGTCATACAATTAGCAGACATATCTCCTCACGAAACCACAAGTTGAAGGTATAAGCATCAATAGCTTTAGAAATAAGTCTTGCAGATTATTAGAAGTGGATAAGATTTTTGAACAAGGTTCAAGAAAGTACGGGGTGCTGGTTGAAATAGTTTGAGATTTGCAAAAGGTGTTTAGTTTAGATGAGGGCCCATCAAGTATTTAGACTGAATATTTTCCTGAAATGCGAGTAGGGGGCCCTCCAGTTTATAAGAAACCATATCCCATTCCACTGAAATAAAGAGATGAGATTAAGGCTCAGATTTGTTCTATGTTGAGGGATGGGATTATACAACCGTCACGTTCGCCCTACAATGCACCTCTGGTGCCTGTGAGGGAGAGAAAATGTAGCCTGGGGTTACATGTGTTTTTTAGGAATAACCAAGGGTTATTTCGAAGCTGTTTGATCAGCGAGATTAAATGTAGCCTGGGGTTGCATGTGTTTTTAAGAATAACCAAGGGTTATTTCGAAGCTGTTTGATCAGCGAGATTAAATGTAGCCTGGGGTTGCATGTGTTTTTTAGGAATAACCAAGGGTTGTTTCGAAGCTGTTTGATCAGCGAGATTAAATGTAGCCTGGGGTTGCATGTGTTTTTTAGGAATAACCAAGGGTTGTTTCGAAGCTGTTTGATCAGCGAGATTAAATGTAGCCTGGGGTTGCATGTGTTTTTTAGGAATAACCAAGGGTTGTTTCGAAGCTGTTTGATCAGCGAGATTAAATGTAGCCTGGGGTTGCATGTGTTTTTTAGGAATAACCAAGGGTTATTTCGAAGCTGTGTGATCAGCGAGATAATATGTAGCCTGGGGTTACATGTGTTTTTAAAGATTATAAGCATGGAAGGTTAAAGACTGTACACTCAGGGGTCGTTCGAAATTGGAGAATATTAAGGCAATAGATGGAATGGACGCGGCAATTGGGGTGATAGATGTTGTGGTAGCTGACCTGGGGAGGCAGTTGAAAATGTTGGAGAAGATATTTTTGTGTAGTTCTGTCTTGGAGAACTACCGAGCTATTCTCCGAGGAGTAGAATAGAGTCAAAATTTAATTTGGGGGGGTTAAGGGATGCAACTGTTGGCAAGCTTTCTCCGAGTTTTATCCCTCCTGATGTACTCCTATCAATTTTAAATACTGACAAGAGAGGGAGTACCTCTGTTAATTCCTCAGAGAGAGTGAGCATGTATAATTATTCTTCAAAGTAAAAATATGGAGGTTCTTTGGGTGATCTGGTAGTATATCTGACCTTCCGCTGCCCAGGACACCAAATGGGTGCTTTCTAGTTCATGCATTCCCCAAGCCAATCTTTATCAGTACCCAAAGTTTCTGCCGCTGTCCTTGTTGTTTCGATGAGACCTGTATGTAGAAGAGAGGGACCTCATGGACTGCAGAGGAATGCCCAGCCAGGTTGGAGTTTCTGTCCAGCCGATTCTGCCCTTCTACGTCGCGACCAGTCACGACTTCTTTGAAGAGGAATAAGCCGAGAAAAATTGTGCTGATGTTGTGTGTTTGTGGGTATTAACTGTAATGAATACCATATACCAATCATTGAAATTGTGCGTGATGTTATATCGCTGGGCGAAAGGAAATTTCATCATCCGCATTGAAACAGAAATAGACTAGAGGAAATCCCCTCCCCCGAGTGTCACAGTACTTGTAGATAACTCCAAGTTCGGTATCGGTGTAAGCTACATAGCTCACAACAGGAGATGTAAGGCCCTCCTGCCTTCCGATAGCCTACAGGTCACCTTTGGGCAGGGTGTAGCACCTGGTTGCCTCCCGAGCAGGGTCACTGCGTGTGTTGTTCTGTGACAAATATTTTACAGCATCCTGGGGATAGGCTGTAACTGAGAGAGGATGTGGAAGGTTGGAATCTTCCACGTTACTCTAGAAGTGAAACCATCATGTGCACAAACATCCGTGGAAAATTCCGTGTTGCTGAGGCATAATGCGGAAGTCAAGCGGAGCACATGGGATTGAGAAGGCTGACCTGGAGACAGTCGGTCACTTCTCCGTGGACTCTAGATCAGGAAAGACTGTTAGGAGCAGCATCATGGATAGCTTACCTTTGGTGGTTATATTGGTAAGCGAGAAGGGTTTTATATGTACTAGATCTTAAGGAGTCTCCAGTATTGTTTTGTATTTGACATTTTACTTAAATTGTCTTTAAGTATGTAACTATAAGTTCTAAGTAAAGTTATGTAAAGATAAAAATAGTAAATTGTAGGAAATGTATCAAAGTTTCCTTAATCCCTTCATTTGTAGGAATTATGTCATAAAAGTAATAATTCTTCAAAGGGGAAATGTTTTTCC
>BOPN01006961.1:35000-40000 GCA_017312705.2 Penaeus japonicus
TCTTCCATCACTGTTACACGTGTAAATAATTATTGTTCGGAGAAAACCTCGTGGCTCTACAAAATAGCATCTTCTGGAAGCATCACCTGGGAGATAATTCGATCATGTGTTATGACGGAAATCTTGTCTTTTAACGAACTCGTAGATATGAAATGTTCTATCGTGATTTTATCTGATTTAATCATCGTTTTAATTAAGGAAGATAGTTTGTGCTAGACTCAGGTGGATGACCAGCTGTGTATATGTAGTTGCCAGTTTGGGTTTTAGTGTAACATACAGTGCACCAGCCTTTGCTTCTTCCCCCCCTCCCCCTCTCCCCCTTCCCCCTTCCCCCTCCTCCCCCTCCCCCCAGAAAACACTTTCTTCTTTTATTCTGTCTCTTGTTTGTTTATGGTATTGTAATAATAAATAATTGCTTGATACTAACTTCTGCTTCTCTCAGCTGGAATCTTATTTTCTATTTATACTGTAGGTATTTATATTTCCCTCAGAGATGAAAAAATAACACAGAGTACTGGTGCTTTGTGAATAATTAGGTTGTACCTTTTTTTAACAAAAAAAAAAATAGATAATAAATTACTGTACTTAATTGTGCCATTATTGTACACTATCACAGAAGAAAATTATTGTACAATGAGACACCTGTTATCATGTATGGATTTAGCTACGATATTGTGTTATCCCTTTTTCACTAAAAAAAAAAAGAAAGAAGGTTATCCTTTCCTCGCAAAATTCATGACCGATAATTTGTGAAATCACCAATTATAGACGTTACAAAAAAAGTCTTTTTAAAATACATTTTATACGTATCTTCCATCTTCTCGTGGATTTTTCCGAGGAAATTAATAACCTTTGGAAGAGGTGTGGGCAGTATATTAATTAAATGTCATATCAGGTAACAGATAAAAGGTCCACAAAGATAAGACGTGTTGATGCTGGATTTCCTCTTTTTTTTTCTCCAGTTTTCGTAAATCAAGTCTCGTGTATTGGGTCCTGTTAAGATCTGCCAAAATGTCTGCTCTTAATGAATGAATGAATTTCTTAATTCATTCATTAATTAATTAATTTCTTAATGAAGCTCAAGTGCTGTTCACTGGATACGTTTAGTGCAAAAGGATATTCTGTTTATTATTGCAATTTGTAAAGAGAGGCTTTGAAGAATATGCATGACTTATACATTAACTTTGCTTTGAACCTTTTTTTTTTTTTTTTTTTGAAAGATATCCCAAGGTGAACTAGGTACTTCAGTTTTTTTTTTTTTTTTTTTTTTAATGGATGAGTTTTATAAATATTGATATTTTCTTGATATTTATAATAAAATAGATACACTTTGGCGGGTTCTTACAGGCTTGGTACTAATTTTCTCCCTGTTAAGAGAAGTCCTACTTTGACATATGTGATAAGAATTGTGTAAAATTGCCTAATATAGAGTAAGTATTTTTCCTTAATGACCGTTATCCTATTCAATACATTAGATTAATGGTCATGCATTGTATTTGTATTTTTGTACGTTGATACACAGATTAAATCTACTGTGAACGTAAAAAATAAATGTTCATATGTAATGCTGGAAATAAGTTTCAGCATTATATTTGAAGACGCCACTTAAGTGCTCTTTTAAGATGCTGTTGAAGAATATCAGAATATTTTTTATTTGTTATTTTTATATGAAAAAAAATGCATCATGCTTTATCACAGTACATCATAGGAAAGAATCGAATTTTTAAAACGTATGAAAAAAACACACGAAAATTATTAAAAGGTTTTATGTACAGTTATAAGAATTAATTATTTTTTATTACCTCGAATGATGTACTGCTCCTGTTTTAATATGATTTGTTTTTTAATACAATTATTATTCAGTTATGTAATTACTGATTGTTTGTCTGTTGAAATTCAGATAAATTCAGGTTGATATGTTAACATGGGTGCAGCCTCTGTGTACAGATTTAAGTGTAAAGAACCTGTGCGTATATGCACATTAAATTACTTTTAAGATATTTTGATGTTTTTATTTATCCTATCATGTCACTATAAACAATGAGAACTATAGTGATGATAATATAAAAACAAGACTTCCTATGAAGCCAAACTAAACAGCATAATAACCTTTTCTTTACAGTGTTTGTTTAATATTAAGAAATGTAAGGACGCGTCTTTCTTAATTCCTTTTATCGAGGTGACAATCCGCCAGACAGGTTGGTGATTATTGGTCACAGTTTGGGAATATTATTTAATTGAAATACAACGATGTTATTCCGGCATGTTTGTAACCACAGAATGCTGATGCCATAACTGTAGTCTTTGAATTTTATGGGATTCAAATTTCATAAAAAAAGGACGATTTGCATATTTAAAGAGCATATTTTGTATTATGTTTTTTTATGTAATTAATCTAACCAACCAGATTTAGGGTCTATGTATTTCAAGATTTCATTTGCCATCTGAGGCACACTGAAGGCCGAAGGAACACCATTCTCGGGTTGTAAACAGGAGCCATGTATATATATATATATATATATATATATATATATATATATATATATATATATATATATATATATATATTATATATATGTATATACATATGTATATATAGTTATTTATACTATATCTCTCTCTATATATATGTATACAAATATGTGTGTGTGTGTGTGTTTATTTGTGTGTGTGTGTTTATGTGTGTGTGTGTGTGTGTATGTGTGTGTGTGTTTGTGTGTGTTTATGTGTGTGTGTGTTTATGTGTGTGTGTGTGTTTATGTGTGTGTGTGTGTTTGTGTGTGTTTATGTGTGTGTGTGTGTGTGTTATGTGTGTGTGTGTGTTTATGTGTGTGTGTGTGTTTGTGTGTGTTTATGTGTGTGTGTGTGTGTTTATGCGTGTGTGTGTGTGTTTATGTGTGTGTGTGTGTGTGTATGTGTGTTTATGTATATGTATATATATATATATGTATATATATATATATATATATATATATATATATATATATATATATATACATATACATACATACACACACACACCAAATGCCCATCAAAAAGATCTCACAACCCTGTCATCAGAGTAAAACTCCTCCTCAACAGCTATCACATCAAACAGAAGAAAAAAACAGCCCTCTAGTCCCCGGATATCAGTTTGCACGTCATTTGCAAACGCTGCACGCCTTTTTGCACTTGTCCAACATGTAGGCGGGATTTACTCTGCACTGACCATGAGACGCCCATTCCTTGCAATGCTTGTTTTGGTTCTTGCACTTCTTTGGCTTCGTCGGTTCCGGTTCTGGTTCTGTGGGGAGGGGGGAGGGGGTGGAGGGGAAGGGGGGAAGGGGGGGGGAAGAGGAGAAATGGGGGTTAGAATTATTGGTGATGCTTAATTAATGAATTAAGAGTTTGTTGGTGATGTTTTAATAATGATTAAGGATTATGTTTGTTATCGCAATTATCATGATGAGGATGGTAATGATGACAGTAAAGATAATGATGATGATGATAATGATGATTATCATGCTGATGATAACAATGATGATAACAATGATGGTGATAATGATGATGATATTGATGATGATAATAATAATGATGATAGTAATAATGATAATTATAATAATAATAATAATAATAATAATGATAATAATAATGATAATAATAATGATAATAATAATAATAATAATAATAATAATAACAATAATAATGATAATGATGATAATAATGATTATGATGATAATCATAAAGATAATAACAACATTGATAATAACAACAATAACAATAACACCGCCATACCACCAATAAAAACAACACCAATAACAAACGACAATACCAAGAGACAAAACATCAAAAACAAGCAAACAGGTGCTTCCTCACCCAACTCATCACAAACGCCACACGACTTCTTGCAGAAAAGACTCATGTACGGCGCGTTTCTGGTGCACTCCCCCATTTTGCTCCACTCCTTGCAGAAGTTGTTCGAATCTGAACACTCCTTGCCTGTTGGAATGGAAATTGGGTCAGGCAATGATGGGAATTGGGCCATGCAATAATGGGAATTGGGTCATGCAATAATGGGATTTGGGTCATGCAATAATGGGAATTGGGTCATGCAATAATGGGAATTGGGTCATGCAATATTGGGAATTGGGTAATACAATAATGGGAATTGAGTCATGCAATAATGGGAATTGGGTCATGCAATAATGGGAATTTGGTCATGCAATAATGGGAATTGGGCCATGCAATGATGGGAATTGGGTCATGCAATAATGGGAATTGGGTCATGCAATAATGGGAATTGGGTCATGTAATAATGGGAATTGGGTCAGGCAATAATGGGAATTGGGTAATGCAATAATGGGAATTGAGTCATGTAATAATGGGAATTGGGTCATGCAATAATGGGAATTGGGTCATGCAATAATGGGAATTGGGTCATGCAATAATGGGAATTGGGTCAGGCAATAATGGGAATTGGGTCATGCAATAATGGGAATTGGGTCATGCAATAATGGGAATTGGGTCATGCAATAATGGGAATTGGGTCATGCAATAATGGGAATTGGGTCATGCAATAATGGGAATTGGGTCATGCAATAATGGGAATTGGGTCATGCAATAATGGGAATTGGGTCATGCAATAATGGGAATTGGGTCATGCAATAATGGGAATTGGGTCATGCAATAATGGTAATTGGGTCATGCAATAATGGGAATTGGGTCATGCAATAATGGGAATTGGGTCATGCAATAATGGGAATTGGGTCATGCAATAATGGGAATTGGGTCATGCAATAATGGGAATTGGGTCATGCAATAATGGGAATTGGGTCATGCAATAATGGGAATTGGGTCATGCAATAATGGGAATTGGGTCATGCAATAATGGGAATTGGGTCATGCAATAATGGGAATTGGGTCATGCAATAATGGGAATTGGGTCATGCAATAATGGGAATTGGGTCATGCAATAATGGGAATTGGGTCATGCAATAATGGGAATTGGGTCATGCAATAAT
>BOPN01006961.1:42500-47500 GCA_017312705.2 Penaeus japonicus
ATTAATGTATTTATTTGATGTAATTCTGATGAAGAAGTAATTCGAAGGGCGGAAATTAGTATTATTGCTGGAAGCTAAAAACCTTCTCTTCAATATGGATTTAAATGTAAATTGTCTACTGAAACAGCTGATTCACTCACACTTCCATTAAACTGCATTTATACACCTTTTTTTAAATTAATTAGTAAGGAAGAATCAACAGATTATCTTTGATTATATATATATATATATATCTATATATATATATATATATATATATATATATATATATATATATATATATATATATATATATATATATATATATATATATATATATATATACACATATATATATATATTTATATATACACACACTGATTTATTCATATATTTATTCATTCAAATACATATATACTTCGTTGACAGCATCTATAGCAAAATAATTATTTTATTCATGAATTATTAATGAATGTATGTTCAACTCAAATGCGAAGAGAAAAAATGCTACAAAAGACAATTTGAAAGTCCAATACAAATGGAATTATGACACATCTCACCATTCCTATTGGCTATTACCTCTAGAAACAACTAACAGGTGTCCAAGAAAAATAAATTTAACTTTATATGTCAAATAATCTTATAAGGAATAATGGGATGTGGAAGCAACTATAAGTGATAGAAACATTTCGAATTTGCTTATTTTCATTACAAAATTAAGAGAACTATAAGATTACGCATTTATAAGAGATATTCAA
This sequence comes from Penaeus japonicus, assembly GCA_017312705.2. Lineage (NCBI taxonomy): Eukaryota > Metazoa > Arthropoda > Malacostraca > Decapoda > Penaeidae > Penaeus > Penaeus japonicus. Next base: position 43,238 of record BOPN01006961.1, read on the forward strand.
CGAGTGAAAAATAAATAGCCAAATTATAGTGAATATTAAGTTATAATCTTATTTTCAATGGTTTGATAATGGTAATTCATAAGTGAAATGATAATAACAATCATTACCGTTATTACTATTATCACCATCATTACCATTCCTGCAATTTAAGAAAACAAAAATGCTGACGACAATCATACCATCAAAGATAATCCAATATGCAACGCAATGTACAATAGGTAACGAAAACAAATAAACAATAAGTGAAACAAAAGACGATCTCGAACCCACCCTAGAGAATCCGCGCCGCTGACCGATCTCGGCAGAAGCGGGTCGAGGGATGATCGTGGGTTTCGATCGGTCGCTTGCGAACGCGTGGGCTCCGTAGTGCATGATGGAACCTGTTGGTGGACACATGGGGGTGGAGCGAGGGAGCGAGGGAGGGGTCAGACGATTTCGATAAGATAATTTCGATAAGGGTAGAGTGTGAGTGTAATGGTTGGTATGTTTGTGGTGACTTACACAAACACACACACACACACACACACACACACACACACANATATATATACATATATATATATATTTGTTTATTTATATATATGACAGAAAGGGTAACTGGCACACAATGAAAAATAGGAAGTGAACGAGACAGAGAGAGACGGTCGGGACAGGAGAAAACGGTTCCTCACTTTGCCATGTCAGACACAATGTTTAACTTCCGTCAAGATATTACCTGTGCAAATTAGTTTTCCCTCGGCGTAGGTGCGCACATGACACAACAATTTCTTGACGCGAAAAACTTTTCTCATATACTGACACTTTCTTCATATACCAAAACGTCTGTCACAGTTTGAGTCTTTCGCTGGAGTTTCAGTAGATAGGATGGGTTTGTAGGTGTGCTTCTCTCTGCCTATGGTTGGTAGTTGTAATATTTTTTTATCATGTAGCTCGTAATTACATTCTTATATCGATCATTTCTCTTCGTGTTTTTTTTCACGATATTCTCCTTGTATAAGGATAGTCATATAAAAGAATTGTAGATATGGTGTGTTTATATTCCCCACTCAGGTTTCATTGCTTTATCTTCCGTGCTCATCTTCCCTTTTATCTTCATTGCTTTATATTTCCTCCTTTATTCTCTCTTTTTATCATTGCTGTTTATTGTCTTTGCTTTAGCGGCCCTCTCTTTCCTATAAATAGCCTGTTTTCACTAATTATGTATCGTGTGATTCCACTTGAAATATTTTACTGTTTGTTATAGCTATATCTGTCAGTGTTGAAAATTATGTTTTTGTTTTCTCCTTCTTCTTCATTGATGTTATTTCACAAATATATAACGATTATTTTATAAGATTAAACTTGCCTTTTTTGTATTGGTATACAGGTATGGAACACAACTCTAGAAATATTTTTGAGTAGACATTAGTTTTTCATAGATATCCAACAACCAGAAACACAATTAGCTAAGTTACATATGTCATGAAAGACAGTAAAAAGCATATTTTTTCGTAAATATTTTCTGCATATTGAATATGTGATTTGTACTGAAATTGTAAATATTTTATGTCTATTGATTATGTAATTTATATTGAATTTTGTAAATATCTTCTGTTTATTGAATATGTATTTCATATTGACTTTTGTGAATATTTTCCGTTACTTGAATATGTAATTCACATTGACATTTATCAATATTTTCGATATATTGTGCATATTCTCAATATTTTTCTTTCCATGTATATATATATATATATATATATATATATATATATATATATATATATATATATATATATATAATGTATATAATGAAGAAACTAAACTAATAGTGTAAAGGACTGAACTGCCTATCAATTGAGGTTACATGAGAAGAGCATTGTGAGATTTATAAAATGAAATATAAGTTTTGAAGGAAATTATATTTGTTCATCAGAACTATTATATACTATGAATTCAATATGCTCAAACATTAATACTAGACTCAGCTTGTCGAATCAACAACAAGTAGCTAGCATTATTCACTCAGTTATTTGCGAAGTCAACATTACATTATGTGACTCATAGTATTCTGAGTACAACGTTTTGTTGATATTGATAATGATATTGTACTACACCTAATCTTCAGTGATTATATGTGTGTGTGTGTATAATATATATATATATATATATATATATATATATATATATATATATATATATATATATATATATATATATATATATATATGTATATATATATATGTATATATAAATATATATATATATATATATAAATATATATATATATATATATATATATATATATATATATATATATATATATATATATATATATATATATATATATATATATATATATATATATATATATATATATATATATATATATATATATATTCACACATATATATACATATACATATATATATATATATATATATATATATATATATATATATATATATATATATATATATATATCGACAAATGTGGAAGAGAGGTATGAATGAGACTTAAAATCTAAACAACGCAAGAGATGTATTTGACACGTTTCGACGGAGGTCTTCCTTGGAAATACATGTCATGCATTTCCGAGGAAGACCTTGGAAATACCTCTCGCGTTCGTTGGATATTAAGTCTCATTCATGCCTTTCTTATATATATATATATATATATATATATATATATATATATATATATATATATATATATTTATATATATGTGTGTGTGTGTGTGTGTGTGTGTGTGTGTGTGTGTATGTGTGTGTGTGTGTGTGTGTGTGTGTGTATGTGTGTTTGTGTGTGTGTGTGTGTGTGTATGTATACATACATGTGAGTGTCTGTGTGCGTGTAAGTGTGTGTTCACAGAAACCATAAAAGACGTAGATATAATTTAAGCAAAGGGCCTGAAAACAAGTCCGGCCATCCTACGCATCAGCAAGCCGTAAAAAAGTTCCCTCCAGACGGGGCGACGCAACATAAATGTAATCAACATAAGTACCGAAAAAACAAGTCATAAGCATACTGAATTACCCTCAACTTGCTCCTTTGGGGAACTGGCATCTCTCGCCGGCCTCTCACTCCCTACTATCCTCCTCCTCCCCCCCTCTCTCTCTCTCTCTCTCTCTCTCTCTCTCTCTCTCTCTCTCTCTCTCTCTCTCTCTCTTTCTCTCTTTCTCTCTCTCTGAGTCTTTCTCTCTCTCATTCCTTCTCTATCTATCTATCTATCTATCAGTCTCTCTCTCTCTATCTATCTATCAGTCTCTCTCTCTCTCTCTCTCTCTCTCTCTCTCTCTCTCTCTCTCTCTCTCTCTCTCTCTCTCTCTCTCTCTCTCTCTCTCTCTCTCTAACTCTAACTCTCTCTCTCTCTGTCTCATCCTCTATCTTTTCCTATGTACCTCTCTCACTCTATCCATTTCTCTATCCCTCTCACTTCCGCCTTCCCCAGTATTTTACTTCCTCCTCCGTCTCTCTCCGTCGAGCTCTGAACATCGCCGGGAGCAAATAAGCGAGACAACACACGAGATTTGACGGCATTATCTTTGTAGAATAACCGATTAAACGTTCTGTATCCAGATTACACTGGTAATTCAGAGAGATCTAACTCCTTCGAACGAGTCACCGTCCTTCATGCCAACTTAATCAGCTGATTAGGAAAGCGAACTGCGAACTTCCTCATCAAAGGTTTCCTCTGGAGCTGACCAACGTGCAGGCAAGGACACGGCATTCTGGACCTTACAAAGGAAGGACATAGCGTTGGTAATTCCCCAAGGGTTCTCCGGCCAGAGCTGCGGCGAGGCTGATGGACACCCTGGCGAGATACTGCGGGTCTAGGGGCCTCCGTGACCTGCCAAGGGGCGCGGGGTCTGAGCCATTTAGAGACCGACAGGCTGGTGGCGTTACAAGGGCTCGTAACAGATATCATCTGTTTATTAAAGAAATGTACCTAAGGCATTAGCTCCCAAAGAGAGAAGGCCGGAACGAGAATGAGACAGAGACAGAAGGAGGGGAGACATTGATGAAGAGAGAGAAGGGCGAGGGGGGAGGGGGAGGGAAAGGGACAGAGGAATAGAGAGAGTGACAGAGAAGTGAGAGAAGAAGGGGAAATATTGATAGAGAGAGAGGAGAAGAAAAAGGCATGGACATATGGAGAGAGTGAGAGAAAGAGATAGAGAGAGATAGCGATAGAGAGAGGAGGAAGTGAGAGAGAGAAGAATATTATCTTCAAGAGAAGAACAAGAAGTATAAACATTTAACATTTACGCGGACATGTGTTATCAC
>BOPN01006963.1:0-2500 GCA_017312705.2 Penaeus japonicus
TCTCTCTCTCTCTCTCTCTCTCTCTCTCTCTCTCTCTCTCTCTCTCTCTCTCTCTCTCTCTCTCTCTCTCTCTCCCTCTCTCTCTCTCTCTCGCCATCTCTCTCTCTTTCTCTCCCCCCTCTCTCTCAGTCTACGAAAGCTTGCTCTACACTCCTGTTTTGCATTAATTTTCCTCATTTTTTTCTGTGTAATACATATATATTCAAGAAACTCTGTTAAATAGCTTTTTATTCGAGCCCTCAACAACTAGTCCCCATTTTCCTTGAGATCATCCAATACATTCTTGCGTTATATCACACGACTGTCACTAGATCAGCTATATATCCAAACCTGGTTTTGTTCCATTTCAGTTTTCTTCCCTGTATATTTGTTTATGCTCATATTAGCAATTATTTCGCAGATTGCATCTAGCTAACAGTGATATATAAAAGGAGAAAATTATTAGCATTCAGTAGCTGAGCCTTTGCATTCTATTCAGAAATAACTGAATCAATTGCAATAAGAAAGCACTGAAGAAAGCGGATTCCACGTATGGCCAAAAATCCAGTTCTGAAACATATAAGCTTACCACTTCTTTCCAGGAAATTAATCTCATATTAGACCTATTTTTCATGATAAATCGCAATGACAATATATAATCTAATTGACTTCTAGATCTTTATAAGAATCCGGTTCACCACAAAATCAAATCAAATATGGTTCCTGGCCATGACCAACCCACCCATAAATTCCCATCACAATTCGTCCGTAACTTTTCGCATAATCCCACTCACAAACCAACTAAACATCTAGTAAACAAACAAAACAAAAACATCACCTTCTCCATTAAGCAGACCCCTACAAAAACACACAAATTCAAAATGTGTCGTTTTTACGTTAGCACTATTCAAATTTTACGATCAGCTGAGATGATCATTCAGAGGGAGGTGGCGGTCGTCCTGTTTCGTCCTGTTTCCTTCTCGGGTGCTGGACTTCCGTTAAAGACGTCCTTCCGAATAGCTAATTTGCTACACGTGGGACGGTTGAACATTCCGCCTGTTGAACGTTCTCCCTCGCTGTTAGTTTCTCTTTCTCTCTCGTTTGTCCCCCCCCCCTCTCTCTCTCTCTTTCTTTGTCTCGCTATCTATCTTCCTCTGGCCTCTCGCTGTCTCTCTGTTTCTCGCTCGCTCTTTTTACCGCCGTTTCTCTCTCTCTCTCTTTCTCTCTCCTTCTATCTCTCTCTCTCTCTCTCTCTCTCCTTCTCTATCCCTCATTCTCTCTCGCTTTCTCCCCTCCCCTTCTCTCTTTGTCACTGTCTATCATTCTTTCTCCTTCTCACTCCTGTTTTTTTGTCTCTCTCTCTCTCTCTCTCTCTCTCTCTCTCTCTCTGTGAGGGATGCTCACCAAAGGTTTTTGAAGCCAAAGTCTGGTGTTCTTGATTTCTTTATTAATGGATAATGGCTCGTGTAATATAGAGATAATTACTTGGTAGCGATGGCTTGGCGGACGTCTTCTGCTAGGCCGGCGTGTCTCACGGGCAAGCGGGGGAGCGGTAGCTTGCTGACCGCTTCCCGCCGGAGAGCGTGGGAGTCTCTGACAGAGAGGGTGACCGAGGTGAGTGTGAGTGAGTGAGACTCCGAGTGACCTGACGTGGCCTTATATCTGACCAGCGGGGTCGCTATACATAGATTCCTAGTTTTCCTTAGTGGATAGTTTCCTCGTCTCTATAGCATCTTGACCACGTGGCTTTCTTTTGTCTCCATGTGGTTTCCATGTGGTCTCATACTCTCTCTCTCTCTCTCTCTCTCTCTCTCGTTGTCTGTCTCTATTTCTCTCTCGCTTTCTCTCCTCCCCTTCTCTCTCTCTCTTTGTCTCTGTCTCTCTCTCTCTCTCTCTCTCTCTCTCTCTCTCTCTCTCTCTCTCTCTCTCTCTCTCTCTCTCTCTCTCTCTCTCTCTCTCTCTCTCTCTCTCTCTCTCTCTCACTGTCTGTCTTCCTCCCCTTCTCTCTCTCTCTCTTTCTTTGTCTATCTCTCTTTCTCCCTCTCTCTCTATTTTGTTGTTTTTCCAGGTGGTCTCATACTCTCTCTCTCCCCCCCCCCCTCTCTCTCTCTCTCTCTCTCTCTCTCTCTCTCTCTCTCTCTCTCTCTCTCTCTCTCTCTCTCTCTCTCTTCTCTTCTCTCTCTCTCTTTTATTTTTCACTTTACATGTGGGTTGTGTTCACTGAAATTCTTATTGTTTTTTATGCGTGTTTCGTTTTTTTTACGTCAGTGTTCCGCTTGGTTTTATTCATTTTTTTCCCATCTTGATTTTTTCTTCGGTTAGCGGTTATTGCTATACTTCCTCGATCTATTTTTTCAACACTTTTTATTTCTTACTTTATTTTTCCCCCAATTTCCTTTTCTCGCTATCTCTTTCTCTTGCTTTTATGTATGTGAGCGTGTGCGTGAATATATGTATGTATGTATATGTATATACATATATATATATATATATATATATATATATATATATATATATATAT
>BOPN01006963.1:22500-25000 GCA_017312705.2 Penaeus japonicus
TATTTCCAATTCTGTCTCTCTTTGTCTGAAGTTTTAGCTCTCTTTTTTCGCTGTTTCTTTTGTCTGCATCTATCTATCACGTATCTGTCCAAACACTTCCATAAACACGCACACAGACACTCACACACACATGCACGCATGCAAGCATGCGTGAACACACACACACACTCTCTCACTCTCTCTCTCTCTCTTTCACTCACTCTCACTCTCACTCTCACTCACTCTCTCTCTCTCTCTATCTATCTATCTCTCTATCTCTCTCTCTCTCTCTCACTTACTCTCTCTCTCTCTCACACTCTCCCTCTCTGTCTCATTCTCTCTCTCTCTCTCTTTCTCTCTCTCTGTCTTACTCTTTCTCTCTCTCTCTCTCTCTCTCTTTCTCTCACTCTCTCTCTCTCTCTCTCTCTCTCTCTCTCTCTCTCTCTCTCTCTCTCTCTCTCTCTCTCTCTCTCTCTCTCTCTCTCTCTCTTTCTCTCTCACTCTCTCTCTCTTTCTCTCTCCCTCTCTCAGAGCATTAGACTTGCCACGTCGATCTTAAAGTATCTTGTACCATTATACACACCAAGAGGGATACTGGGGGAAAGTGCAATATCCACAAAACTGACCCTGGAGCATTGAAGCTGCAGGAACGCGCCCCTCCCCTACCCCCACACCCCCCTTCCCCTCCCCTACCCCCAATCCCAATCCCCAAACTCCCTCCCCACGTCATCTAGACATACCCCAAGCGTACTCACATCTACAGGAAATTTCCCCTGGATGCATTCAGAGTGTGACAGCCCATTGAGCCAAGAGCAACGGGTGATATAGAAAGAGAGAGCGACGGAGGGCCGAGTGAGAGGGAGAGAGAAGGAGAGTGGGTGAGAGGGACAGGCAGAGAGAGAGAGAGAGAGAGAGAGAGAGAGAGAAAAAGAGAGTGAGCGAGAGAGAGAGAGAGGGAGAGAGAAAGAGAGTGAGTGAGAGAAAGAGAGGGAAAGAGAAAGAGAGTGAGAGAGAGAGAGAGAGAAAAAGAGAGTGAGTGAGAGAGAAAGAGAGGGAGAGAGAAAGAGAGTGAGTGAGAGAAAGAGAGGGAGAGAGAAAGAGAGTGAGTGTGTGTGTGTGTGAGAGAGAGAGAGTGAGAGAGAGAGAGAGAGAGAGAATGACAGAGAGAGAGAGAGAGAACAGAGAGTTTTAGATACAGATAGATAGATAAATAGAGATAGAGACAGATAGATAGATAAATAGAGATAGAGACAGATAGATAGATAAATAGAGATAGAAACAGACAGATAGATAGATCGAGATAACGAACAAGCGAGATCGAGAGAGAGAACGAGAGAGAGAGAGATAAAGCCAAAGAGGATCACAGACAGCGAGAGAAGACAGAGAAAAGGGGAAAAGAAGGAGAACGCGGAGGAGGAAAGATATGGAAACTCCTCAGTGTTGGAAGCACGGTTCCGGGCGGTTAGCAATCTAAAAATGTTGCGCGTGTGAGGCGTCGCTTACACAAATTAATAAGAGAGAAGGTAACAACTCCCAAGCGAGCCATCCGGGACTGAGTTAGGAGTGGATGAGGGAAATAGAGAGATGATGAGGTATGTTCTCCACTGTTTAAGTCTATTGGATCTCAAAATGCACTGATGTAGTCAAGAGCTACTGCACTACTTTGCTTGGATTGGATGCTTTGGGTATTTCTCAGAGGGGAAGGAGGTGGAGGAGGTGGGGGAGAAGAGGAGAGGAAAAGAATGAGAGAGAGAGAGAGAGAGGGAGGGAGGGGGGAGGGGGGATGGGTAGAAAGAGAGAGAGATAGAGATAGAGATATATAAAGAGAGAGATAGGGGAGGAAGAAAAGAGAGGGGGGAGAAAGAGAAAGAGAGTGAGAGAGAAGAGAGAGAAAGAAAATGAGAAAGAGAGGAATCTAATGCAATACACAAGATACGTTCACAATAAGTGGAGGATTGAGGAATGCTGAAAATTGATTATATGCTGTAGACAGATTCCAAACAACAGCGGCCAAATAACAAGAACTTCGTTACCGTCTTTGGAATTATTGTTTTGTTGATGACTTAATGTGTTTGATAAAGTGTAAACGGTCATTCAGCGATGAACGAATAAGTCTATAAACAAACAATCGTAAAGAAAGAAGGCAGATTATATAGAAACAAAGAAGTACATATATATATATATATATATATATATATATATATATATATATATATATATATATATATATATATATACATGTATATCATCCAGACACCACTACATATAACATCACATCCCATCATAAGGTCCCTAAACGAATAACGACCGACCCTTTTAACGCGACGAAATTCCCGAGTCACAAGTTGGCCAGCAATTCAGCGCCGTTTCTCAAGGCGAGGGACGCGTCTCACATAACCGCATACAAGCTGTTATCTCCAAGGAGGTTTTACACTGAGAAATTTCAGCCCATGTTGAGATTACGGCGCTGGCTGACGCGCTGCGATGGAGGAGGCCCTAGGGACGCGAGGGACGCTAGCCC
>BOPN01006963.1:32500-37500 GCA_017312705.2 Penaeus japonicus
GAGAGAGAGAGGGAGAGAGAGAGAGAGAGAGAGAGAGAGGGAGAGAGAGAGAGAGAGAGAGAGAGAGGGAGAGAGAGAGAGAGAGAGAGAGAGAGGGAGAGAGAGAGAGAGAGAGAGAGAGAGGGAGAGAGAGAGAGAGAGAGAGAGAGAGGGAGAGAGAGAGAGAGAGAGAGAGAGAGGGAGAGAGAGAGAGAGAGAGAGAGAGAGGGAGAGAGAGAGAGAGAGAGAGAGAGAGGGAGAGAGAGAGAGAGAGAGAGAGAGAGAGAGAGAGAATCAGATAGATAGATAGATAGATAGAGAGAAAAAAAAAACAGATAGATAGATAGATAGAGACAAACAGATAGATAGATAGAGAGAGAAAGAGAGGGCGCTGATCGCCGAGGATTTGGGGGAAATGAACGGGTTTTGATTAGAAAGGGAATCCGGACACGCACCTTTTTATTTTTTATCTTTTTTTTCCAAACCCCTCTCCATTTTCGGAAGGGAGTCGCCGGGGTTATTCATTACGGAAGTTTGATAAGATTCATAAATATATTAGAGCAATCGCATCGCCCTCGATATATATCTTTCCAAAGTTCTTAACTGGGAGAGGGGACAAGGACAGCCCTCGGGAAGATGATAAATAGACGTCTATTAAGGATGATATTGATACGCTGCAGATGCAACCGAAACACAACAGCTAGTCGGATCGGATAAATGTAAAAATATCAATCATGAATAGAGAGAGAGAGAGAGAGAGAGAGAGAGAGAGAGAGAGAGAGAGAGAGAGAGAGAGAGAGAGAGAGAGAGGGTGTGTGTGAGAGAGAGAGAGAGAGAGAGAGAGAGAGAGAGAGAGAGAGAGAGAGAGAGAGAGAGAGAGAGAGAGAGAGAGAGAGAGAGAGAGAGAGAGAGAGAGAGAGAGAGAGAGAGAGGGAGAGAGAGAGAAAGAGAGAAAAAAAAGAAAGAGAGAGAATGAGACAAAAAGAGAAAGATCAACGAACGTAGAAAACAAAATACAAAACAAAACAAAAGAAGAGCAAAAAAAAAAAACGAGAATACAATAAAACACAGCGAGTGAAAATAGAATTCCACTCGACTGACTCGGAGCCTGACACTGTGGCAGTAAGGCCTTCACACCTGAACGATTACCAACGCTTCAGAAAATGCCATTACAGATCAAAAGGCCGCTCCTCCACCACCGCGACCCTCCTTCCATCGAAAGCGTATTGCAAGTACTCCCGAATATCAAAAAATTCTTGCTCATACGATAACCTCCTCAAGGAATTTGATAAAAGCCACCCTGCCCGCCTCCAGACACTAGTATAAAGCTGCGGTAAGGAAATGTGATTGCATTCAATATGTATCAAGCTTCCATAAACTAGATTGTTTTCTGGGGCCTTCTGGTGCCTCGGCCAAGGGAACAGGTTTGGCTCTAATTTCATTTCCAGGGATGTTCAGAGTTTCTTATGCCCCGCCTCGAGGAACACAAGGAAGCTCCCTTTTGTTGTGTCTGTCTTCGTGTCTGTCCGTCCGTCCGTGCTTGCTTGCTGGCTTGCTTGCTTTCTGGACGCCGGGCTTAGGGTTTGGGAATGGGTGTGTGTGTTTATGTTTACGTGTGTGTGTGTGTGTGCATATTGAGAGACGGATAGATAGATATTTAGAGGGAGATAAGATAGAAATATGAATAGGTTTATAGACATACATTATGTAATACATACAGAGAAAGAGAGAGGGTGCACACATGTATACCACAAACGAATATATATACATATATATATATATATATATATATATATATATATATTATATATATATATATATATGTATATATATATATATATATATATATATATATATATATATATATATATAATATATATGTGTGTGTGTGTGTGTGTGTGTGTGTGTGTGTGTGTGTGTGTGTGTTTGGATGTGATTATATATGCGTGCGTGTGTGTTTGTGTGTTTGTGTGTGTGTGTGTGTGTGTATGTGTGTATGTATCTATACATATATACATACATAACTCCAAATGACCTTCCCTTCGGTATCCACTTCGTCCAGCATGTGGCTCATCGATCGTCATATCGTTGTGAATCATGCCCTGCCCATTTCCACTTTCCTTTCCTTTCCGACGCGTAGGATATCGTTAACCTTGTCCTGTCCCTTGCCGATGTTCATCCTTTCTGCCCTCTTAACGACACATCCGTTTTCGGTCTTCCAGCGGTTCTTTGAGATTATCTAATCTTTATTATCGATTGATTTTTTTTTTTTTTTACTAATTCGTTTGAAGTATTGTGGTGTATCACTCTTCGTTATGATATTTCTGTTATAATATATATATATATATATATATATATATATATATATATATACATATATATATGTTCTACTATTCACAAACTGCTTTCTATCATGATGTTATCGACAGCTTTCCAACCATTCAAAATAGTTCACATATCCTCTTGATTTATTTTTATTTTTATTATATCATATTGTTTTGACAGTGTTCGAGTAACTATTTTGAGTGTAGTACCCCTCTTGTTTGGACTATTATGGAGCATCCACCATAGTTTCATTTTATTCTGCTAAGAGGGCCATCTTTTTACTTCATCTGACTAAGTTAGAATCCATTATCCAGAATCCAAAATGGTTTAAATACTATCAAAATCTATTTACTTTTCCTCCCACTTAATTTAGCTAAAAACACCTTCCTAGAGCAGAGATAAATTTTGTGTGAAAAGGCATCCCCATATCCCACTCTTTTGTACTTTGATTTCGTCACTGTCAGTATGCAACCTGATAACGGATTTACTGTTTTAATTTGATTTCCCAACGACTTAATGCAATACCCATACCTTGATATTTCAAAAGGATTAACAACGGATTTTATTTCTACTGCATCAAAACCTTTCTTGCTTACACTTAATGCTAGGCAGAGTGACTTGCTGTAGTATGTTGTCTTACTTTTAAATTGTATTATAGTATCTCAAACCTGTCTTTATTTATTCTTTTTCCTTTTTTCTCTTTTTTCCTTAATTCTCATCTAGAAAATTTGCTAGTTGATATTGTTTATCTAAATGATATACAATATTTACTAATTCCTGTTTTATCTCTCCTTTGTTTTGAAATCAGACTGCATTTTCGTTTCATCACTAAATCCTTTATAGTTGAGAATAGAGTTGCTAGTTCTAGCTAGAAATCCTTTCCTATGACTGCGTCTATAGGTAGCATCGTCCTATTTAGTAGTTTTGCCGCGTGTCATAGTTTCTAGATCTTGATTTACCACTTTGTGATTTCTAGTAAATCTACATTCTCTATTGATATGTCTGATGGGTTTAAAACGATATACCAAGCACAAAGCGTTTTATGATATTCTCCAGTCAGTTGCAACATTTCTGCATTTTAGTATATTTTCCCATTAAACTTTTAATTACACAATCTGCAGCTTATCATGGAAGTGCTTTTGCTTCTTTAAAACTACTTCACTTTCTTAAGATGGCTGCTGTTATAATTATATAGTTGTTTTTGTTTGTTTGTTTGTGTTAATGTGCCCTCCCTTTTATTTCTACGTTCGTTTGTTCGTCATAAGACTATGAGAGTTTACATATAAAAAAAAAATCCTTTAGTATTTCAGCCAATATTTTGTTGATCATTTCAATTTCACTTCATTTCTGTGTTTCCTCTTGCTTAGAATGTGTTGCAGTTATGGATGTGAAAATTAATCTTATTTGATAACCTATAAGCTTTTTTTTTTTCTTTTGTACATTAGTTTATGCCTTTCGAACTAAATGTTCATTCGAACTAAACTTCTAACTAGCTTCTTACGATCACAAAAGATACATCACTTGCTGATAACAATTGCAATTTCATTTTTTTAAATCACGAAAGGTATAACATTATTGATATCACCATACCGGGTTGCGCCCATTTATACCAGCATCTAAAGTGAAAGTAATCACAAATCTTAAACCATATTCTGTTTCCTGCAATTACACCTTTTCCTGCAATTGCGCCTTTGGTTCCTGTTACCGAAAGCCAAACCTTCCCCCTCATAACCTTTTCCAAGAGAGAGGGCGTTATCTAATACCACAATGGAATACGATTTCACTCTATTGAAGATCATGTTAAAATCACATAAAAATAGTTCAGGCTTTTCTTCTCGTCCTTCCGGTGGCACAAACGATTCAATTATTTTGAGTGTTTATTTCTTTGAGAGCTCTGGTTCTTCGCATACCATCCTATCTGATGTGCCGTCGAGTTCAGTTCTATTTTCAATTATTTCTTTGTTAATGACACACAACCGTGCCAGCTGTGTTATGTGGGTAGGTAGTATGAATCCTTATGTGTCTGTGTGTGTTTATATATATATATATATATATGTATATATATNCTCTCTCTCTCTCTCTCTCTCTCTCTCTCTCTCTCTCTCTCTCTCTCTCTCTCTCTCTCTCTCTCTCTCTCTCTCTCTCTCTCTCTTTCTCTCTCATACATTTGTATCATACACGACAATCATAACACACAAAAATCAACGTAAACATCACCCAGCAAATAAACAACACACGGCAATCCAAACACGTAATGCTTTTCCAAGGTTAAAGTATGAATTGGACTCACTACAGATAACCTGCTCGCGTCTGTATTAATTGAATTCCCTTCAATCGAGTAGCGCTAATCACAACTGAAACCTTTGTAGTGATAAGTGAATGTAGTTTTATGGACTTTGTTTTGTCATGAATCTATATCTGGATACGTGTAAGAGCATGTTCATATAGATAGCTTAAACATCGGGAAAAAGTTTATCTTATGATACATTATACGCTCCTTCTGTATGAGGGTTGAGGGAATAAAAATTATCAGACCTAGAAAGCATTATGATTTGATATTACACCTAACCTCCTTTAATTTCTTTATTAAATAATTTATGAAAGGGTTGCACATACACACACACACACATACACATACACTCACACACACACACACACATACACTCACACACACACACACACACACATACAAAAAC
>BOPN01006963.1:52500-55000 GCA_017312705.2 Penaeus japonicus
CTCTCTCTCTCTTTCTCTCTTTCTCGTTCTCATTCACTCTCTCTATGTTTCACTCTGTCTCTCTCTCTCCCCCTCTCTCTCTTCCTCTCTCCCTATCTATCTCTAACTCCCTCCCACCCTTTCTCTCTATCTGTCTCCATCCCACATTCTTTTTCGCCTTTTCCCCTTGTTTTTTTGTTTTTTTCTTTCTTTCTTTCTTTCTTTAAACCCCTCCTATCCTCCATCTTCCTCACCATCTGCATCCTCCCCCATCGTCTCCCTCTCATTCTCCCATTCCCATCTTTATCTCCCTATCTCCTCCCTTAGCCACTCCCATCAATTCGTAATGACAACGAGTCCCGTCAGCCAGCAAGACTACAGGCTGTGTCCCGACCCTGGTTTATGGTGGACTTGAGTTGGCTTTATGTTGGGCCTCGAGTCGAACGCCAGACTCCACCATCACTGACGAATTACTGGGATGAGATGAAACTGCATTGTCCCTCGTCATGCTTCTTGCTTCTGGCTTCCGTCTTCGCTCTTGCTTCCTTGCTCTTGCTTTCTTGCTCTTTCTCCTTTTGTTTGTTCTCTCTCTCTCTATCTGGATATCTATGTATCTTTGTCTATCTCTCTTTGTCTTTTTCTTTCTCTGCGTGTCGCTGTCTGTCTGTCTGTCTCTCTCTCTCTCTCTATCTATCTATCTTTCTCTATCTATCTATCTATTTATCTCTCCTTTCTCCCTCCCTCCCTATTTCTCTCTCTTTCTCACTCACTCAAACACACAAATGTCTGCGTGTGTACATGTCTGGGTGGTTTGTGTACGTGTCTCTATCTGCCTTCTCTTTCTGTGTGACTGCGTGCGTCTACATATTTGTGAAATTCTTTGTATGCACACTCAAAAGTATTTGCACACATCCACACACACACACACACACACACACACACTCAGACTCCATAAGCACACATTTGATTACACATTTATTTGTTTCATTTTCCAATTTCCCTTTTTTTATACAGTTAACCCTTCCTGAAAAGCTAATCCAAAGTGGGATCTCTTTATCCTCGTCTCGAAAGGGTCGTCTCTGGTCGTGGACAAACGTGGCGTCTTCTTTTTTTTTATCTTTTTAGTCGTCTCGAAAGCATCTGTGGTCGTGGTCGAACGTGGCGCCTTCTTTTTTTAAATTTTTTTTGTCGTCTCGAAAGCATCTGTTGTCGTGGACGAACGTGGCGTTATTTTATCTTTTTAGTCGTCTCGAAAGGGTTGTCTGTGGTCGTGGACCAATGTGGCGTCTTCTCTTTTTTTATCCTTTTAGTCGTCTCGAAAGCATCTGTGGTCGTTCATTCCAACGTCAAGACGAATTTCACCCATTTCGCCTACCGACAAGATGCATCTACGACACGGCAGATACACGGGGCATGACTGTTTGCTTGGATGCATCGCTACATGTAAGGTTGAGAGGGTGGGGTGAGGAGTGGGAGGGGGGTGGGGGGATGGGTAGGTGGTGGGTGGTGGGGGGTGGTGTGGCGATGGGGGGTAGGGGGCGATGTTAGGGTGGATGGTGGAGGGATGGGGGCGATGGGTGGGGGGACGATAAAGGAATATCAGAGAGAGAGAGAGAGGGGGGGGGGAGAGAGAAAGAGAGAGAGAGAGAGAGAGAGAGAGAGAGAGAGAGAGGGGGGGGGGGGATGATAATAATAATAGTAACAAAAATAATGATAATGATGAGGATCATCATCATAATAATAATCAAATGAACAATACCGATGGGGAAAATAAAAACAAAAATAAGATTGGATAACTATGGCATTAATGACGATGATGATAATTATAGTAATATCAACAATAACAATAATAATAATGGCAATGACAATAACAATATGAACAACAGTAGTGATAATGACAATAGTGATAACAATGATAGTGAGAATGATGATGATGATAACAAGGATAATCATAATAATGATAATAATTGTAACTATCATCAGAAGTATTTCTATCATGATCATTATCAATATTATGCTGAATATAATAATGATAATGATAATGATAATGATAATAATAATGATAATGATAATAATAATGGTAATTATGATAATAAATGTTCCTAATGATAACGATAATAATAAGGATGATGACAATGAGGATGATTTTGATAATGATAAGAAAAGGAGATTATATGACAAATAATAACAGAAATGATAAGAACAGCAATATTTCTAAAACGCCTTAACAAGGCAAATAGTTTCCTTGTAATTCTTTGCTAAACTAAACAAAACTGATTAATTATTGTACGGAACTTTTTTTCGAAGACGTGCAAAAAATATACAGTGGCTTGTCGTTGCAATTAGAGAGGTGACGTTTGTCTTGCATATTTGCAAAATGATTTGTATTTGTTTACATTCATGGTTGCGTTTGTCTGGCACGATATGAACATCAGATTGGGAAAAGTGTAAACTTACATACATACATGTATATGTGTGTGTGTGTGGGTGTAAATGTGTGTGTGGGTGTGGGTGTTGCTGT
>BOPN01006964.1:10000-12500 GCA_017312705.2 Penaeus japonicus
CGTGTAGTCTAACGGATTCAACACCGTGCCTGTCAATCTGACGGCGCGGGTTCGAGTCCCGAACAGGGAGGTAAAATTTGTATATATATATATGTATGTATGTATGTATATACTATATATATGAATATATGTATATATAAAAATGTATATATACACACACACACACACACACACATATATATATATATATATATATATATATAAATTCATATTTTTAAGCAGACTACTCCCAACACTTTTCCAAAAGTAGTTTCTTTCCCTTGAAACGAGAACACTAATAAGGCTGGCTTTCGCGATCTATCGGAATGCTCTTTTGGGAATTCGTCTCAAACCTCTATGCAGATTCTTCCTATTATGACCCATAGGATGTACAGTGATGGAGAGCATCCAAGGGAGCATGATTACAAAATAATTGTCCAGTGAGAAAACAAACAAACAAGATGTCCTATATAAATATATAGATATACATGCATATATATATTTATTTTTACACATGTGTCAGGATATATGTGTGTGTGTAAATACATACATGCATATATACACATACACGCTTATATGTATGTACATACTGTACATACATATAAGCATGTATGTGTATAGGCATGTATATATAAACATATATATATATATATATATATATATATATATATATATATATATATATATATATAAATATATATTTATACATATATATACATATATAAACCTATATATATATACATATATATACATATAAAACTATATATATATATATACATACATATATACATATATATACATATATACACACATATATATATACATATACATATATACATATACATATATATACATATACATATATATATACATATACATATATATATATATATACATATATATACATATATATACATATATATATATATATATATATATATATATATATATATACATATATACATATATATATACATATACATATATATATATATACATACATATATATATATATATATATATATATATATATATATATATATATATATATATATACATATACATACATATATATATATACATATATATACATATATATACATATATACATATACATATATATACATATATACATATTCATGCATATGCTGTATATACACATACATATATATACATATCTATACATATATGTACATATATACATATATACATATATATAAATATATATACATATATATACATGTTTATACATATATATACATATATATATATACATATATATACATATAAATATATATACATATATATACATATACATACATACATATACATAGATATTTGTGTGTTTACCATATGTCAGCTACTACACTTAGAAGAGAGAGAGACGAGGGTAGATGGGTGGAGTGGCTTAAAAGATTTCCCTTCGCAGTTTCGGTATCTCAGTTGCATCATAACCACTACACCAGACTATGGCACCGGTTCCAAAAGCTAAGAAGAATGTCGACGAGCAACAGACGCAAAAGAAGCGTGGTCGACCCAAAGGCGCGAAAAACAAATCTACTGCTCCATCATTCTCCATCGTTAAGGCTAAAAAAATTGCAAAAACAAAGGTAGGAAAACGTGGTAGACCCAAAGGCGCTAAAAACAAATCTACTGTTCCACAGTCCTCCATCGTAAAGTCAAAGAAAAAGGAGCCGAAGACAAAGGTCGGAAAACGAGGTCGACCCAAGACAAAGACGGACGCTGAGTATCCCGTGAAATTCGTTGACCTTGTTCTCGGTGCTTTTAAAGCTCTAGATAACCGCAAAGGATCGTCTCTTCAGGCAGTCAAGAAGTACCTTAAAGAAAATGAAGGAATAGATTCGCAGAAAAAAGCCATCTATATCAACAAGTCTGTCCGAAAATTAACGGAAGATGGGACGTTACGTCATCGAGTCGGAATTGGGGCTAGAGGGTCATTCAAGCTGGTTTCAGTAAAGATGACGTGATGCTTAGAAGCAATTTCTGTTTGTATGTTTATGTATTTTTGTAATTGAAAGAGGACTTATAGAAGAATATAGCATAAAATAAGAAAAACAAACATTTTTTATCCACATGACCGGAGTTAAAATAGGAATGTTGAGAAGTTGTAGGTCGAAAACGACAATTGACAAAGCTAATTTAACTAGAAAAAACGTAAGAATGCATAGTATTGGCGTTAATTCTACATGGAAATCATCGTTTGAATGTTTAGGATGCCAGCAAGAAAATTTCCTCTGAAGAGAATAAAGTTTCCAACTGATAAAATTAAGATCCAATTGTATTATACCTAAATCTGGATGTTGAATGCATATAAGCATTTCGTTATAGCTTATATAATTGTTTTTTTTTTTCTTTTTTTGAGTGTCGGCTATTATAATGGTATTTCAAGTAAAACTTAGGGAAGTAAGGTTGGTAAGCTTAAGAAAATGCTGATTATGAAAGCTCCGGGAAATCTGATGTAGCAAATTTTGACTAATGAGTGACATTCATGTTTTAGTCT
>BOPN01006964.1:47500-52500 GCA_017312705.2 Penaeus japonicus
TCACTCGGAGTTTTTGTGGTCTGCATAATCCAATGGTTAATTATAAACATATGTGTATGTTTAGCTGATTTAAAAAAGCGGAAACATGATTATCACTCGTTATCAAACAACTGCTGCATTATGATGTGTATACATAGATAGAAATAGGTACAGATATAGATGGATATATTGTTGGTTGATATAGAATTTTATACATATATATATATGCATATATCTATTTATCTATATGATATGTATATATGTGTATATATATACATATATGCATTCTTCGTAGCTTAACTTGAAACTCGATGTGTGTCTCAGAGTTAGTAGTAATCCAAATTCACCTGACAAGACATTACTTAGCTATATATATATATATATATATATATATATATATATATATATATATATATATATATATATATATATATATATATATATATATATATATATATATATATATATATATATATATATATATATATATATATATATATATATATACCTATACACACATAAACGAACAATATTCAACGCTGCGAATGCAACATAACCAGGAAGAAATATCTCATGTCACAGTCTAAGTGAGATGATTAGAAGACATTTGATGCATTATTAAAGTGATTTATTTCTTCACTATTGGAAGAAGTTTCCCTGGTATTTATTACAATAGTAAAACGGAGTTTTATTGGTAACATCCTAAATGCTTGACTAGTAAATGTTGATATTTATGACAATTTGGTCATTATCTATTTTAAGAATAGAATTTCACTCTTCAGTCTTGAACTTTTTTTGTGCAATTGCCTTTTTCTTATTTTCATACGAGTTATCCTTATTTTAATTTCATGAGTAAATATGATTCGCTCTACAATGTATTTTTTCTGTAAAAAAAAAACAAACTTGTATTTCTGTACTTTGTATCATGGACTTTCTATAGCTCTATGATACTTCCATATACAAGACCTCTAATCTTTGTATTAGCTTAGGGATTATCATTCACTTGTTCTTTATAGATGATACCTTAACATGTGGTAATTTTTTTTTTTCATATTAAGTTTATCAAATGCCATGGTCGTGATCCGGAACGTCATATACAAAATGGATACTGCATCACTCGGAGTTTTTGTGGTCTGCATAATCCAATGGTTAATTATAAACATATGTGTATGTTTAACTGATTTAAAAAAGCGGAAACATGATTATCACTCGTTATCAAACAACTGCTGCATTATGATATGTATACATAGAGATAGAAATAGGTACAGATATAGATGGATATATTGTTGGTTGATATAGAATTTTATACATATATATACATATATATATGCATATATCTATTTATCTATATGATATGTATATATGTGTATATATATACATATATGTATATATATATATATATACATATATGTATATATATATATATATATATATATATATATATATATATATATATATATATATATATATATATATGAAAACCCACTATACACAAAACATATTTCTTATTAAATAAGCATGATTTGTGTATAGTGTTTTTCTAAGTTATTTTATCTACACGGAAGAGTATATAAGTCATATATATATATATATATATATATATATATATATATATATATATATATATATATATATATATACATATACATATGTATATAAATATATATATATATA
This sequence comes from Penaeus japonicus, assembly GCA_017312705.2. Taxonomy (NCBI): domain Eukaryota; kingdom Metazoa; phylum Arthropoda; class Malacostraca; order Decapoda; family Penaeidae; genus Penaeus; species Penaeus japonicus. Next base: position 49,154 of record BOPN01006964.1, read on the forward strand.
TATATATATATATATATATATATATATATATATATACATATATATATATATATATATATATATATATATGTATATTTATATATATATATATATATATATATATATATATTTATATATATATATATATATATATATGTATATATATATATATTTATACATATATATATATATATATATATATATATATATATATATATATATATATATATATGTTTATACATACATATATATATATATATATATATATATATATATATATATATATATATATATATATAGATAGATAGATAGATAGATAGATATATATATGCATATATGTATATATATACATATATTTATACATGTATACATATATATATATATATATATATATATATATATAAATATATACATAAATATGTACAAACACTCACACATGTATGTACATTTATTGCAGCATTGGAAAATCTCTAAATATATTTTAAGTTTGCGACCTTTATTTCATTATTCTTTTTTAAATACCATTATTCCATAGAATTAATATGTAGCTTCCGCAACAAAAATATAGCATAACATGAAATGCGTCATTACCTATCATACAGCTGGTTACTCCATTTTCAATATTATTACTTTTTTACTGGTATTAAACTTTCTCGTCCCGAAAATAAAACGAGGCCCGGCAGGACCCTTATAACAGGAGTGAGATGTTAAGTGATATATAGAACATATATACATAGAATATATATATATATATATATATATATATATATATATATTTATATATATATATAAATATATATATAATTTTGTGTTCACTATTTCTCAGCCCCTGAATGACGTAGAGCCTTGTTTTTGGGCTCATTCGAAAGCTAATTATAATTATGTAAAGAATGCAGAATTTTGTTTTTTCTTGAATATCTCCACCGAATTCTATGGCTTGTTAAAAAGCTCTTAACTAGCCCAACCAAACAAACATACATATGCATGGGTTCCGCGTGCCTAATTTGTACAATTATGCAAAACTTCATAAGATCTTGCGCCGTTCTTAAGCTCGATGGAAAGCTTTCAGTAGAACATGTTGAACAACATAGCAACGACTCGGGGCGGTAGTGTGAAAACTTGCTTTTTACGAACATTATTTAGCATAAGTGTGTAACGTTTCGCCGATCTACCTCTGTTCTTGACTATTCGCTTTGGTGTTTGTTTTCTTGGGGATCAAAATAGAGGCGAAGTTTGTTACGGGATTTTATTCTATATAAGGACGCATATAACATTATATAACAGTCTATAAACAAGTATCCCATCTATTATGATGGAACCAGCTTGAATGACCCCCTAGCCCCAATTCCTACTCGATGACGTAATGCCCCATCTTCCGTTAATTTTCGGACAGACTTGTTGATATAGATGGCCTTCTTCTGAGAATCGATTCCTTCATTTTCCTTAAGGTACTTCTTGACTGCCTGAAGAGACGATCCTTTGCGGTTATCTAGAGCTTTAAAAGCACCGAGAACAAGGTCAACGAATTTCACGGGATACTCAGCGTCCGTCTTTGTCTTGGGTCGACCTCGTTTTCCGACCTTTGTCTTCGGCTCCTTTTTCTTTGTAATTTTCTTAGCCTTAACAATGGAGGACGATGGAGCAGTAGATTTATTTTTAGCACCTTTAGGTCGACCACGCTTCTTTTGCGTCTGTTGCTTATCATTCTTCTTAGCTTTTGGAACCGGTGCCATGTCTGGTGTAGTGGCTATGATGCAACTGAGATACCTGAACTGTGAAGGGAATTCTTTTAAGCCACTCCACCCATCTTCCCTCGTCCCTCTCTTCTAAGTTTCGTAGCAGACATACAGTAAACACACAAATATCTATCTATGTATGTATATATAGGTTTCTATATGTATGTGTATATATAAGTACATATATCTATGTATATAGGTTAATATATGTATGTATATGGGTTTATATATGTATGTATATGGGTTTACATAGGTATGTATATACAGGTTTATATATGTATGTATATATAGGTTTATGTATGTATCTATATATACATACATGCTTATACGTATCTATATATACATGGATGCTTATATGTATTTATATATACATACATGCTTATATGTATCTATATATGCATACTTGTTTATATGTATTTATATATACATACATGCTTATATGTATCTATATATGCATACTTGTTTATATGTATGTATATACATACTTGTTTATTTACACACAAAAACTTATATATAATGAAATTGATTATTACATACAGCTAGCATAGTAGATAATTAATACATTGCGGATCACAATATGAATATGTAAATGTATATATGAATACATGTATACATATATATATATATATATATATATATATATATATATATATATATATATATATGAATGTGCGTGTATAACGGTTCTAGCAATGTCGATTGTGGAGTTAAGGATATTAATGATGCTAACTGATGGTGAAGAAACTGAAACATGATTACCATTCATGAAATTGAGTTTTGTTGAAATACCATTATCCGAGGCAAAATCGTTAGATAATGTAACTTAGGTAATGTTACTATAACTTAGGGCTAATAGATATTGTACTATCCGGTATGGGTTATACAAACATCATACAACAGATCACTTTCTAGTAAATATTAGAGAAAGTCTTATTAGTGGCATTTGTCATAATTCCAAACTCTTATATATAATGAAATTGATTATTACATACAGCTAGCATAGTAGATAATTAATACATTGCGGATCACAATATGAATATGTAAATGTATATATGAATACATGTATACATATATATATATATATATATATATATATATATATATATATATATATATATATATATATATACATATATATATGTGTGTGTGTGTGTGTGTACATATATACATATATATATATATATATATATATATATATATATATATATATATATATATATATATATATATATATATATATATATACACATGTATGTATATATATGTATATATATACATATATATATAATATACATATATATATATATATACATATATATATATATACATCTATTACCTAGTATTAATTTTTTGAAAAGGGAATTATCATTAAAGGTTAATAGTAAGGGTATTTCGTCGATGTATCATCGCATACATTAAGCAAATTTATTTGTAGCGCATAGAGTTAAAATCACATTTCCAAAGAATGCTAATATTTCAATTTGGAAACCAGACTCCTGTGGCGGACAGCAGACATTTGCATCAGTGGATGTTACTGATTTCACTGATTTAATAATATCTTTCTTAATGAAAGCTGATCGACTATTGTTTGAAGTTAATGGCCTCTATTTACCTTTATGGTTTATATATGCA
>BOPN01006964.1:62500-67077 GCA_017312705.2 Penaeus japonicus
ACACACACACACACACACACACACACACACACACACACACACACACACACACACGTATATGTGTCTGTGGAAGCGTGTGTGCATGAAGCTGCAACTTGAAATATCGAGGCTATAACTCTCCACTTTGATTATGAAATTTTTCGTCGCACGATGGTTGAATGTGACCAGGCTCTGCTCAAGGAACTGAATACGAATCTCTCGATGTCACGAGTGGCTCTCTCGCAGATCGGCATTTTTTATATCTTTTTATTATTGTCAAATCTATACGTAATTCTGAATACAAACAAACACACACACACACACACACACACACACACACACACACACACACACACACACACACACACACACACACACATATATATATATATATATATATATATATATATATATATATATATATATATATAATGGCATCTCCAGGGCAACTGATTCATGAGGCTTGAGTGGATGTGTGTGTGTGTCTGACCGAAGCTCTGTAAGAAAACGACAGAGATAATCCTCCTCATTAATTTGAGCTGCGTGCAAGGAGAGAACCGTTGGACCTCTACTTCGCTTTTTTACTTTCTCCCTCCACGCTGCATTATAAAAGGAATCCACAGTCTCCGTGCCAGTGGGGCTCAACGCGGAGACACCTGGAAACGGTTCATATGGAATGCCACAGCTAATGACCGACCTGTCAAAAGAAAGAAAGAAAAAAAAAAAAAAACAGAGATAAAAGTATATATGTACACACACACATACACACATATAAACATACACACACATATACACCCACACATGCACATGCACACACACACACACACACACACACACATATGGTTATATATATATATATATACATATATATATATATATCTGAAAACGAGTGCATTGATGCACAAAAGCGGCCTGGCGCTAAAACCTATAAATATGTATATATATATGTATATATATTTATATATACATATATAATTTAACATTACTGAATATAACCCGGCCACTGGGAAAAATAAATGTTTCTGTGAAATTATAAGATAACCTCTTATCGTGTGACAGTATTGTCTCTTAACTTGCGCATCGATTCCCAAGTAGGCAAAATAAGAGGTAAATTAATGAATTATCAATTTGTCTGAAGAACGAAACATATACGAGCCTTATCTTTATTTCAATATTTAATTAATCAACATTCGTTTCATATCTATATTCAATCATATCATATGCAAATCAAAATAAATTTAGAGGGTATAGGTGCTCTCAAATTTTAGAAAGAAAACGGACATCCTATCGCCAAGGCATAGTAGCCGGCAAAAGCGTCTCGTAAATGAAATTAACAAATCATGGTAGTTTTTTGTGTTTAAATGCAGAATAAACTTTTTAAACATTTATTCACCCCTGTCGTTTAGAAATGATTTCCTAAATGATATATGTAATTACTATACTATTAATCTTATACGATAGAATACTTTTTTACGCCGTCATAATCAAACATGTAACATATATAAATGAAGACTCATATAATGACAAATATATGCAATATCTTTTGTAAAGAAGACATATAAACATAATCATGAGTCCATCCACACTTCATATATTTTAGTATCTATCTAACTCCAGATATTATAATCCAAGTGAAAATGTTGCTTAGAAATGACTTTCACTTGAAATACTTCATATTTGCACATTTTGATATACTATATGTTAAAATCCTACCCCGATATTTAGAGGGTGGCAGCAGACTTCTAAGGGGTGCCGTACATGCATGAACTGATTAAGGATTGGCTATTTTCCTTCGTCCTTCATATATCTTTTACTTCGTATTTCGCAGTGACACTGGGCTGACTGTTTATAAGCACATCTATTAACTCATGTTATTTTAATGCCAATGTTGTTCTTTGTTCAAGCATTGGCATAGCGATTCCGGTTGTATTTTGACGAGTTTGGGGAAATGTGTTTTGGTACAATGAAGAGGAATCTGACTGATTTGGAACTATATCTGTATATTTGTAATTCTGGCGATGATCCTTGAGAAATCACTGGTAGACAATATGGAATTTAAAGCAACATATTCATGCTTAGAAAATAGTGAAAGTTGTCTTCATATAATAAAATGCACGCATAACTTTGATCACACACGTGTCCCTCTAAAAGTGCGATGGTACAAGTATTACAATACCACTCGGAAATTAACTACTTTTGGCTAATTGTCGGTAAGGTAAACACAGTCTGGGAATTCGGGATATTTCGTGGGGAGTACCCATTTCAACAGATTTCAGGCAGAGGGAACACATTGCATTTCTAATTCCTTGGAAGGCACCTCACTGTCAGTTGATTTAACTTATTCCGGAATTCGTATTGTCTCCTTTGCTGTTGCTTATTAAGGTCTTCAGGTCCATGGATAGCAGTTTGGTTATCAAAGGTGTCACAAAATCTGGTGAATATAATTTGGGGATTCATATTTGCCATTGGATCATGTTAAGTGATATAATAAGACAGATCAAACTGTTACATTGCGACATGAAGGACCGAGGCTGGGAGTATATTTTTCGAATGCGAAGAAAACAGAAAATTATTTTTGAAATGATTACCTTCTGTTTCTCCCTCTCTCTGCCCCCCTCTCTCGTTAACTTCCCCCCTCCCTCTCTTCCTCCCTATATATCTCTCATCCTCCCTTTTCGACCCTTCGCTTTCATTTCTCTCGCCTTCTATCTCCTTACGTCCCTTCTCTCTTTCTCTTTTTACCTTTGATTACATCCCTCCTCTTCCTATTCTCTTCCGTCTTTCCCCTCTTCCCCAGTTTCCACATTAACACATCTTTTCTATCTGTATCTCTGTGTCTAGTCACCCAATTCTTTATTTTCCTTTCCTTGCTTCGCTCACTTACTGCTTCTTCCTTTGTCTATCTCTTTTTCTCCTTGCTTCGCTCACTTACTGCTTCTTCTTTTGTCTATCTCTTTTTCTCTCTCCTCACATCTGCCTCTGCCTGCGCTTGTATGTCTCTCTCCCTCTATTATCTTTGACGCTTGAATTATCCTGCCTCTTATTTTTACTTCCTCTTTTTTCCTCCTCTTCCTCCTTCTGCTTTGTTTCTTCTTTTCTATCTTCTTCGTCTTGTTTTTCTTCTTCTCTGTTTTTCCTCTTCTCTTTTTCTTCTTCTTCTTCTTTATTCTTCCTCAATTTATTCTATATTCTTCATCTTTCTTATTCTTCTTCTTTCCACTCCTCATTTTCTTTAACCTAGAATTCACGTCTTCAACAATATATTGTAATCCGTTTTTTTCCCTGACAGCCCATTGCGAGTCTTGGTCTAGTCTACAAAAAGTAATATTCAATAGACATACAATATATAGTATTTGAACGCTTACCAAAACATAACGACAGCCGTTTTGGCATCTCTTATTGACCATGGCAGGACAAACGGTGCTTTCTGCATATTTCTGGAATCTTTCCAAGGCTGAAATTAGAAGCAAATATGTTTCACAATACAGTTAGTTTAACGTGGGTAAGTTTTGCCTTCACAGCCCGTTGTTTTTCTGAGGAAAGTGGATGCTTTGTGCGTTGTTGATCATCTTATGAAAATAAACAGGAAACAGAGCGCATAATGACTTTGTGTGCATGGATGTGTGTGTTTGTGTGTGTGTGTGTGTGTGTGTGTGTGTGTGTGTGTGCGTGTGTGTGTGTGTGTGTGTGTGTGTGTGTGTGTGTGTGTGTGTGTGTGTCTATGCATAATCATATTCATATTTTCGTTCTTCTCATTTGTACTAGAAATTATCTTTATTGCTGCCAAGTATTTCCTAAAGTATCAAAAATGTTGGGAAAGAAAATACACACACAGAAATGAAAAATCAAACAGGAAATAAACAGTTTTTTTATTCATCACACTTATAAAGAGTTCTCCCTTTTACATAATTTTACTTTTTTCCCCATCATATTCAGTTCCAACACTAACAAAAATAAACAAGAACACAAATAAAACATAAAAAAAGAGAAAATGCATTAAGAACGAAAGTAAAAGAGAGGCAAAAGAAGAGTTTAGAATCGCCACTCTCTTCTCTCCTCAGCAACATTGCACGGTGCGTCTGAGTCCGCCGTGCTTATAACTTGTGCCGGGAGCTGCTGAACGACCATTACTGTCGTGGAGGAAGCGCCATTAGCGGTATTGGGGTCGTACGGCACCAGGACACGACTCGGGAACCAAAGTGCGACCACAGGTAGACAGAGCTCAGGTAAGATGTTACTTTCGAAGATGTGGGAAAGGATGAAGATTTTTGTTCTCTTGCAGTAGGGTGGTAATGGCTTGCGCATCACGTAATAACATGTAATGTAATTTAGTACAAAAAGAGAGGCTGTTTCTGATTTAGAAAAGTTTACACATAATGAATGCAATGCATAAACATGAATAGCCATACCAAATGGTACACAAACCAAAATGGTTCGTGTAGTGCTTCTCAGACAACTATGTAATAAACATTCATACAAAACAATGGACAAGCTAAAAGAGAGGATGAAAGAGAGAGAGAGAGAGAGAGAGAGAGAGAGAGAGAGAGAGAGAGAGAGAGAGAGAGAGAGAGAGAGAGAGAGAGAGAGAGAGAGAGAGA
>BOPN01006965.1:20000-25000 GCA_017312705.2 Penaeus japonicus
CTCATCACCCCCTCCCCCTTATCCATCCATCCCACCCTCTCCTTTTCCCCCTCCCCCTCCCACATCCCACCCTTCTCCTTTTCCCTCCCCCTCACCCATCTCACCCTTCTCCCCCTCCCCCTCCTCCTCCTCCTCCCCCATGCCACTCTCCCTGCGCCCCGATCACCACTGACATCTACCGCGACGCTATCATTACCATGCGTCTTCTCAACGATGAAACTGACGACAAATTACCGGGGAACTGCTTTTTAGTGGGGGTGGGTGGGGGTGGGGGGGTGAAGGGGTGGGGGATGGATAAATGGGGAAGGGAGGGAGGGAGGGGGAATAGAGGGGGATGGGGTGGTGGGAGAGGGGGGAATGGAGGGGGAGGGGGTGGTGAGAGAGGGGGGAATGGAGGGGGATGGGGTGGTGGGAGAGGGAGGAATAAGAGGGGGAGGGATGGATGGATTGTGGTTGAGGGGTGAGGGAGGGAGGGAGGAAAAGGAAGGGAGGAATGGATTTGTGGGGGGAAGGGTGAGGGAGGGAGGAAAAGGGAGAGTTGGATGGATGGATGGGGTGGGTGGGTGAGTGGGGGGTTGAAAGTGAGGGAGGGAAGGGGAGAGGTGAAGGGAAGGGGGAGTTAGGGAGGAAGGGATGGAGGAGAAGGGAAGGAGGAAAAGGAAGGGAGGGAGGAATGGATGAGTGGGGGGTGGGGGGAGGGAGGGAGGAAAAGGAAGGATGGGAGGGATGGGGGTAAGGATGTAAAAGGGAAGGGAGGGAGAGAAGGGGTATAGGAGATGGATAGTAGGACGGGATAATGTGGGAGGGAGGGAAGGAGAACAGGAAGGGAGGAAATACAAAGGGAGAGAGGGAATGTGTGGGCAGGAAAAGGGAAGAGGATGTGGGAGGGTATAAGGAGGAGAAGAGAGAGAAAGAGAGGGAGGTAGGGTGGGAAGAAGAGTATAAGAAAGTGGAAGAAGGAGGGGGAGAGAGAGAGAGAGAGAGAGAGAGAGAGAGAGAGAGAGAGAGAGAGAGAGAAAGAAAGAGAGAGGAAGGAGTCAAAAGCTAGAAGAAGGAAAGACGAAGAGGAGAAGGAGAAAAGAGAAGGAGAGAAGAAAGGGGAGAAATGGAAAGGGGAAAGACCGAACGACACCCCTTTATCTCTCGCCCTCAAAGTGAAGTGTCACCCTTTCCCAGGATCTAAGTGTGACTTGCTTAGTTGGGGGAGTGATATTACCCGACGTGGTGAAAGTGGGGTGGGGGGTGGGGGGTGGGGGGGAGACTAGGAAGGGGGGAGGAAGGGGAAGGTACAAAAGGAGGGAGGATGAGGGGGTAAACTGAAGAAGAGGGAGGTAGGGGGGGAAGGGTGAGGGGGAAGACTTGAGAGGAGAGGGAGGAGGATAGGGGGAAGACCTAAGAGGAGGAGGAGAAGAGGGGAGACCCAAGAGGAGAGAGGGAGAAGAGGAGAGAGGGAGAAAAGGCGAGGAAAAGAGGGAGAAGGAAGAGGAGAAAGAGAGAGAGAAGGAGAAACAGGCGAGAAAGAATAAAAAAGGGAAGAAGAAAATGCTACATGCAGAAAAGGAGATAGAGTGAACTAGAAAGAAAAAATAAGAAACTGAATAAAATAGCAAATCAAAAATACAAAAACTAAATACCAAAGAGTGAATGACAAAGCACGTGAAGGAGACAAGAAAATAGATGAAGATAAGCAAGGGAAAAGAAGGAAACAAAAAGTGTCGGTTTGTCAATACTGCAACCCGAATTAAAAAACTTAATTTCAATCAACAAAATAAAATAATAAGAATAAAAAAAAATAATAATAATAATCTTAAATACTCTAGGATATCAAGGGTCATAATGACATACAATCAAAAAAACATTAGGATATTTTGCCTTTCTTTTAACGCAAGGGACTGTCAGAAAGCAAATTCGGATTATAGAAATACCAAAAAAAGTAAAGAGCATAAAAAACGGATGAAAAAGTATAATCAACATTATTGTAATTACTGTTATAAGCATTTAACATGACAGGATATGAAAAGCTGACATGACGGAACACACATTGAATGAAATATAATAAAATATAAAATACATCTGAAGAAAAGAATATATATAAAAAGGATTACCTTCATAGATATCATTGTCAAAAAAAATAATGATATATGGATATACTGATGTGTAAATTATTTATTGTATTCACAATATAATAAACAAAAAAGGTGATTAATATAAAGACGTGATAAAGAACATAAATAAAACATGATGATCATCATCTTGAAAATGATAATGGAAATAAGCATAGCAAATAACCACAAGAATTTGATGTATTCACAATATATATAATTCCTTGATATGAAGTCATTATAAGATGGATTAATAAAACATGACAGGAAACGAGCTAATTTGACGCAAAATGAGCAACAATGCAAAAATAAATGCAACATGAACATCGTGAGAGAGAGAGACAGAGGGAGAGAGGTGAGAGGGAGATAAAGAGGGGAAGAGAAGGGAAGGAGGGGGAGGAGGAGGGGGTGTACACTTAAAAGGGGAGGGGGAGTGGACTTCAGAGGAGGAGAGGGGGGAGAGGAGGGAAGAGAGGGAGCAGACCTCAGAGGAGAGGGGATGGAGAGGAGGAGGAGGAGGTACAATGAAGAGGAGAGAGAGAGGGGAAGGGGAAAGGGAGAAGAGGAGGAGGGAGAGAGGGAGGAATGGGTAGAAAGAAAGGCGGAGGAGGAGGAGGAGTATGGGGGGGTGGTAGACTAAAGAGAGGGAGGAAGAGGAGGAGGAGGGGGGGTAGGGGGAGAGGGAGCTAGACTTCATAGGGGAGAGGAGGAGAAGGGGAGAGGAAGGAGGAGGAGAAGGGGAGAGGAAGGAGGGGGAGAAGGGGAGAGGAAGGAGGAAGGGGAGAGGAAGGAGGAGGAGAAGGGGGAGAGGGAGGAGGAGGAGAAGGAGGAGGAGGGTGTACACTTAAGAAGAGAGGGGGAGGAAGGAGAAGGAGGGGGAGGTGTACACTTAAGAGGAGAGGGGGAGGAAGGAGGAGGAGGAAGAGAGTGTACACTTAAGAGGAGAGGGGGAGGAAGGAGGGGGAGGGGGAGGAGAATGTACACTTAAGAGGAAAGGGGGGAGGAAGGAGAAGGAGGAGGAGGGGGAGAGGGAGGGGTAGCAGAAGCCCTCTGTCGCCAAAGGGAAGGCGAGGAGACACTGCTCAATTTCTTGGCCATTTCCTCTGTGCTTGCGCGGATTTTACGCACTGCTTTTGCTTGTTTGCTTGTCCGTATGCTTTCGCGGCTTTTGTTTGGTTGGTTGTTTTGTTTTCTCTGTCAGCATTCGTGATTTGTTTTTAATTGTTTTTTTCCTTTATCTAAGCATCGTTTTCTCTCTTTCTCTTTCTTTTTTTTCTCTCTCTCTGTCTCTTTTTCTCTCTCTCTCTCTCTCTCTCTCTCTCTCTCTCTCTCTCTCTCTCCCTCTCTCTCTCTCTCTCTCTCTCTCTCTCTCTCTCTCTCTCTCTCTCTCTCTCTCTCTCTCTCTCTCTCTCTCTCTCTCTCTCTCTCTCTCTCCCCTTCCCTCTCTCTCTCTCTCTCTCTCTCTCTCTCTCTCTCTCTCTCTCTCTCTCTCTCTCTCTCTCTCTCTCTCTCTCTCTCGCTGAATCTAATAAGCATTCTAGAAACAAAAACAAGTCAAACAAGTAAATAAGTAAAGTAACACAAATATGAAAATAGAAGTCATGACCTGTTTTCTTACCTTTTTTCGTGACCTAGAATTCTTTCTTTCTTTTGGCAAGTGACCTGGAACGGCGAGATCGGGAGGAGGAGGGGGAGGAGGAGGAGGAGGAGGAGGAGGAGGAGGAGGAGAAGAAGAAGAAGAAGAAAGAAGAAGAAGAAGAAGCAAAGAAAGGAGGAGAAAGCAAGGAAGGAAAAAAGTAAGAAGAGGATTCTGATGAATATGAGAAGACGTAGGAAGAGGAGAAGGAGAAAGAAGAACTGTAGAAAAAATGACGAGAAGGAGGAATGAAAATGAGGATTTAGAAGATGATTATGAGGAGGAAAAAGGAGGTAGAAGAACATGAGGAAGAGGACGAAAATGAAAGTGAGGATGAAGGTGAAGACGGGTAGGAGGAGGAGAGGGAGGAGGAGGAGGAGGAGGAGAAGGAGGTGGAGGCGGAAGAGGGAGAGAGAGATGAGAAAGAGGAGGATAAAGACGAGAATGAAAGTGAAGATGAAGGTGAGGAAGGGTAGGAGGAGAGGGAGGAGGAGGTGGAAGAGGAGGAGGTGGAAGAGCGGGAGGAGAATGAGAAAGAGGAGGAAAAAGACGAGAATGAAAGTGAAGATGAAGGTGAAGAAGGGGAAGAGAAGGAAGAGGAAAAAGACGAAAGATGAAGAAGAGGAGGAGGAGGAGACCGAAGATGAGGAGGAAGATGAGTATGAGAGTGAAGTAGGATAAGATAGCATGTGGAGTGCTTTACTCTCTCGCTTCACTTCACTGGACTTCCCTTTGTGTGTCCCCCCCTCCCCCCCTACCCACCCTCCCACCCTCCCACCCCTTCCCCCTCTTGTTCTTGCCTCTGTCTTTGTCTCTTTATTTTATTGTCTCTTTTTTGTGCTTATTTGGAGGTTTGTTTATTTTCTTTGTTTATTTTTTAGGTTTTGTTTTTGTTTTTGTTGTCTGTTTAAGGATCTGTTTGTCTGTCTGTCTATCTGTATCTGAATTTGTGTATGTATATGTATGAGAAAAGGGGTAAGTATGGATATGTATGTATATGTGTGCATGTATGTGTGTGTGTGTGTGTGTGTGTGTGTGTGTGTGTGTATGTATGTGTGTGTGAGAGAGAGAGGGAGGGAAGGAGGGAGGCAGGGAGAGAGAGAGAGAGAGAGAGAGAGAAAGAGAGGGAGGGAAGGAGGGAGGGAGAGGGAGAGAGGGAGAGAGAGAGAGAGTGTGTGTGTGTGTTTCTGTATGTCTGTATGTCTGTATGAATGCATGTGTATGAATATAGTACGATTTGTATGTTTATGCATCTCTCTATT
>BOPN01006965.1:32500-37500 GCA_017312705.2 Penaeus japonicus
CCAATGGAGTCATTCGTTCATATTGCACCAATAAAATGATAAGAATGTTTAAATTTGCAAGCAGAACTAATTCGACACAAATGGTTCGTTATTGCCTTGATAGAGAGAGATAGAAAAAAACAGGAGAAATAATAACAAAAAAGATAGATTTTTTTTTCAAATCACTAACAAAAAAAAACAACAAAGAAATTTTTTTAAAAAATGAAAGCATGCGTAAATTGCCCGGTTCAATCTGCTTGCAATAGAGAACGCAACCCCGATGCTTCATGCAAGCGCAAGAGTGAAATGTGCAATTGCAAAAAAAGAGTTTAATATTGACTTCTTGTGGATATCAAAACAAGTTGATCTTGTGGTTAATGGAGAGCTGGATAATTCCTGTAATTCACCACCACAAGCGAAGGAAACTCGGCTATGTTAAAGACAGGGAGGAAGGGGGAACAGGGGGAGAATTTGATAAACTGGGAGGCAAGGAAATGTGATGAATGGGGTGGAAGAGGAGTGTGGTGAATGAGGTGGAAAGGAGGGAGTGTGGTGTATGGGGAAGAGGGGGAGGGGGATGATAGGGGAGGTGGGGGAGTGTGGTGATTGGGAAAGTGGGGGAATGGTGAATGGGGAGGGTGGGGGAGTGTGGTGAGATGTTTGGGGAGGTGGGGAGTGTTGTGAATGGGGAGGTGGGGAGTGTGATGAATGGGGAGGTGGGGAGTGGTGAATGGGAGGTGGGGAGTGTGGTGAATGAAGAGGTGGGGGAGTGTAGGTGGTGCAGGAGGTGGGGCAGTGGTGAATGGGTAGGAGGGGGAGTGTGATGAATGGGGAGGTGGAAGAGTGGTGAATGGGGAGGAGGGGGAGTGTGGTGCATGGGGAGGTGGGGGAGTTTGATGAAATGGGAGGTGGGAGAGTGTGGTGAATGGGGAGGTGGGGGAGTGTGGTGAATGGGGAGGTAGGAGAGTGTGGAAGTGGGGGATGGGGAGTGTGATGAATGGGGAGTGTGGTGAATGGGGAGGTAGGGTAGTGTGGTGAATGGGGAAGTGGGGAGTGTAGTGAATAGGGAAGTGGGGGAGTGTGATGAATGGGAGTGGTGAATGGGGAGGTAGGGGAGTGTGGTGAATGGGGAGGTGGGGGAGTGTGGTGAATGGGGAAGTGGGGGAGTGTGATGAATGGGGAGTGTGGTGAATGGGGAGGTGGGGGAGTGTGGTGAATGGGGAGGTGGGGGAGTGTGATGAATGGGGAGTGTGGTGAATGGGGAGGTGGGAGAGTGTGGTGAATGGGGAGGTGGGAGAGTGTGGTGAATGGGAGGTGGGGAGTGTGGTGAATGGGGAGGGTGGGGGAGTGTGGTGAATGGGGAGGGTGGAGGAGTGTGATGAATGGGGAGTGGTGAATGGGGGAGGTAGGGGAGTGTGGTGAATGGGGAGGTGGGAGAGTGTGGTGAATGGGGAGGTGGGAGAGTGTGGTGAATGGGGAGGTGGGAGAGTGTGGTGAATGGGGAGGTGGGGGAGTGTGATGAATGGGGAGGTGGGGGAGTGTGGTGAATGGGGAGGTGGGGGAGTGTGGTGAATGGGGAGGGAGGAGTGTGGTGAAAAGGGAGGAGGGTGAGTGTGGTGAATGGGGAGGGGGGAGTGTGATGAATGGGGAGGAGGGGAGTGTGGTGAATGGGGAGGTGGGGGTGTGGTGAATGGGAGGTGGGGAGTGTGGTGAATGGGGAGGTGGGGGGTGTGATGAATGGGGAGTGGTGAATGGGGAGGTGGGGGAGTGTGGTGAATGGGGAGGTAGGGGAGTGTGGTGAATGGGGAGGTGGGGGAGTGTGGTGAATGGGGAGGTGGGGGAGTGTGGTGAATGGGGAGGTGGGGGAGTGTGGTGAATGGGGAGGAGAGAGTGTGGTGAATGGGGAGGTAGGAGATGTGGTGAATGGGGAGGTGGGGGAGTGGGTGAATGGGGAGGTAGATGAGTGTGGTGAATGGGGAGGAGAGGGAGTGTGGTGAAGGGGGAGGGGGGGGGAGTGTGGTGAATGGGGGGGGGGGGGAGTGTGGTGAATGGGGAGGTGGGAGAGTGGGATGAATGGGAGGTAGGAGTGTGGTGGACTGGAGGTGGAAGTGTGGTGAATGGGGAGGAGGTAGAGGAGTGTGGTGAATGGGGAGGTGGGGGAGTGTGGTGAATGGGGAGGTGGGGGAGTGTGGTGAATGGGAGGTGGAGGAGTGTGATGAATGGGGAGGTGGGGGAGTGTGGTGAATGAGGAAGTGGGAGAGTGTGGTGAATGGGGTGGGGAGTGTGGTGAATGGGGAGGTGGGGGAGTGTGGTGAATGGGGAGGTGGGGGAGTGTGGTGAATGGGGAGGTGGGGGAGTGTGGTGAATGGGGAGGAGAAGGAATGTGGTGAATGGGGAGGTGGGGGAGTGTGGTGGTGGGAGATAGGGAGTGTGGTGAATGGGGAGGAGGGGAGTGTGGTGAATGGGGGGTTGGGAGTGTGGTGAATGGGGAGGTGGGGGAGTGTGGTGAATGGGGAGGTGGGGGAGTGTGGTGAATGGGGAGGAGGTGGGGAGAGTGTGGTGAATGGGGAGGTGGGAGAGTGTGGTGAATGGGGAGGTGGGGGAAGTGTGCAGTGAATGGAAGTGGGGAGAGTGGCAGTGGCGGTGGAAGGTGTGGTGGCAGATGGGGAGGTGGGGAGTGTGGTGGTCTGGGGGGTTGGGTGGTGTGGGAGGTGGGAGTGTGGTGAATGGGGAGGTGGGAGAGTGTGGTGAATGGGGAGGTGGGAGAGTGTGGTGAATGGGGAGGTGGGAGAGTGTGGTGAATGGGGAGGTGGGGGAGTGTGGTGAATGGGGAGGTGGGGGAGTGTGGTGAATGGGGAGGTGGGGGAGTGTGGTGAATGGGGAGGTGGGAGAGTGTGGTGAATGGGGAGGAGGGGGAGTGTGGTGAATGGGGAGGGGGAGTGGTGAATGGGGAGGTGGGGAGTGGTGAATGGGGAGGTGGGGGAGTGTGGTTAATGGGGAGGTTGGGGTGTGGTGAATGGGGAGGTGGGAGAGTGTGGTGAATGGGGAGGTGGGAGAGTGTGGTGAATGGGGAGGTGGGAGAGTGTGGTGAATGGGGAGGTGGGAGAGTGTGGTGAATGGGGAGGTGGGAGAGTGTGGTGAATGGGGAGGTAGGGGAGTGTGGTGAATGGGGAGGTGGAGGTGTGGTGATGGGGAGGGGGAGTGTGATGAATGGGGAGGGTGGGGAGTGTGGTGAATGGGGAGGTGGGGGGTGTGGTGGTGGGAGGGAGTGTGGTGAATGGGGAGGGGGAGTGTGATGAATGGGGAGGTGGGGAGTGTGGTGAATGGGGAGATGGGGGAGGTGGGAGAGTGTGGTGAATGGGGAGGAGGGGGAGTGTGGTGAATGGGGAGATGGGGGAGTGTGGTGAATGGGGAGGTGGGGGAGTGTGGTGAATGGGGAGGTGGGGGAGTGTGGTGAATGGGGAGGTGGGGGAGTGTGGTGAATGGGGAGGTGGGGGAGTGTGGTGAATGGGGAGGTGGGGGAGTGTGGTGAATGGGGAGGTGGGGGAGTGTGGTGAATGGGGAGGTGGGGGAGTGTGATGAATGGGGAGGTGGGGGAGTGTGGTGAATGGGGAGGGGGGGGAGTGTGGTTAATGGGAGGTGGGGAGTGTGGTGAATGGGGAGGAGGGGGAGTGTGGTGAATGGGAGGCTGAAGGAGTGTGGTGAATGGGAGGTGGGAGAAGTGTGATGAATGGGGAGGTGGGGGAGTGTGGTGAATGGGGAGGTGGGGGAGTGTGATGAATGGGGAGGTAGGGGAGTGTGGTGAATGGGGAGGTGGGGGAGTGTGGTGAATGGGGAGGTGGGGGAGTGTGGTGAATGGGAGGTGGGGAGGTGTGGTGAATGGGGAGGTGGGGGAGTGTGGTGAATGGGGAGGTGGGGGAGTGTGGTGAATGGGGAGGTGGGGGAGTGTGGTGAATGGGGAGGTGGGGGGAGTGTGGTTAATGGGAGGTGGGAGGAGGTGTGGTGGGTGGGGAGAGTGGTGAATGGGGAGGTGGGAGTGTGGTGAATGGGGAGGTGGGAGGTGTGGTGAATGGGGAGGTGGAGAGTGTGGTGAATGGGGAGGTGGGAGGTGTGGTGAGACTGGAGGTGGGAGGGTGGTGAATGGGGAGGTGGGGGAGTGTGGTGAATGGGGAGGTGGGGAGTGTGGTTAATGGGAGGTGGGGGAGTGTGGTGAATGGGGAGGTGGGAGAGTGTGGTGAATGGGGGAGGTGGGGAGAGTGTGGTGAATGGGGAGGTGGGGGAGTGTGGTGAATGGGGAGGTGGGGAAGTGGCTGGTGAATGGGAGTGGGAGGAGAGTGTGGTGAATGGGGAGGTGGAGGTGTGGTGAATGGGGAGGTGGGAGAGTGTATTGAATAGAGGGAGGTGGGGAGGGAGGTGTGCATGGTGAATGGGGAGGTGGGGGAGTGTGGTGAATGGGGAGGTGGGAGAGTGTGGTGAATGGGGAGGTGGGAGAGTGTGGTGAATGGGGAGGTGGGAGAGTGTGGTGAATGGGGAGGTGGGAGAGTGTGGTGAATGGGGAGGTGGGAGAGTGTGGTGAATGGGGAGGGGGGGAGTGTGATGAATGGGGAGGTGGGGGAGTGTGGTGAATGGGGAGGTGGGGGAGTGTGGTGAATGGGGAGGAGGGGGAGTGTGGTGAATGGGGAGGTGGGGGAGTGTGGTGAATGGGGAGGTGGGGGAGTGTGATGAATGGGGAGGTGGGAGAGTGTGATAAATGAGGAGGAGGGGGAGTGTGGTGAATGGGGAGGTGAGGGAGTGTGATAAATGAGGAAGTGGGGGAGTGTGATGAATGCTTTGGATGAATGGGGAGGATGTTGAATATGATGAATGAGAGGTTAGGGTAGGTCATGGAAAGTGATAAAAGAGATTGTGATGACAAGAAAAAGAGAGAGACAGAGAGATATAATGTAGATACCTCACACAGAAAATTAGTTTTGATAAGAGAGAAGGAGAACGCTTTTAGAAATATCCAAGCAATTGTAATA
>BOPN01006965.1:45000-57500 GCA_017312705.2 Penaeus japonicus
AAGAGAGAAAGAGAGAGACGAGGCAAGGCAGAGCGAGAGAGAAAGAGAGAGACGAGGCAAGGCAGAGCGAGAGAGAAAGAGAGAGACGAGGCAAGGCAGAGCAAGAGAGAAAGAGAGAGCACGAGACAGAGCGAGAGAGAAAGAGATCACAAGCCAGAGCGAGCGAGAAAGAGAGAGCACAAGGCAGAGGAAGAGAGAAAGAGAGAGCACAAGGCAGAGCGAGAGAGAAAGAGAGAGCACGAGCCAGAGCGAGAGAGAAAGAGAGAGCACGAGGCAGAGCGAGAGAGAAAGAGACAGCACGAGGCAGAGCGAGCAAAAGAGATCCCAAGCCAAGTGGTCCTTCCAAAACCCAACCGCCCTGTCGCTCACTCCTCGTTTCCTGTGTGTTGTGTTTGAGGTCCTTGTCTTTTGTCCGGTTGCGAGCTGTTGGCTAGAAAGAGAGAGCACGAGGCAGAGCGAGAGAGAAAGAGAGAGACGAGGCAAGGCAGAGCAAGAGAGAAAGAGAGAGCACGAGACAGAGTGAGAGAAAGAGAGAGCACGAGACAGAACGAGAGAAAGAGAGAGCACGAGACAGAGTGAGAGAAAGAGAGAGCACGAGACAGAGCAAGCGAAAGAGATCACAAGGCAGAGCGAGAGAGAAAGAGAGAGAGAGAAAGAGAGCGAAAGAGATCACAAGCCAGAGCGAGAGAGAAAGAGACAGCACGAGGCAGAGTGAGCGAAAGAGATCCCAAGCCAGAGCGAGAGAGAAAGAGAGATCACAAGCCAGAGCGAGAGAGAAAGAGAGATCACAAGCCAGAGCGAGAGAGAAAGAGAGAGCACGAGGCAGAGCGAGAGAGAAAGAGAGATCCCAAGCCAGAGCGAGAGAGAAAGAGAGATCACAAGCCAGAGCGAGAGAGAAAGAGAGAGCACGAGGCAGAGTGAGAGAGAAAGAGAGATCACAAGCCAGAGCGAGAGAGAAAGAGAGAGCACGAGGCAGAGCGAGAGAGAAAGAGAGAGCACGAGGCAGAGCGAGCGAAAGAGATAACAAGCCAGAGCGAGAGAGAAAGAGAGATCCCAAGCCAGAGCGAGAGAGAAAGAGAGAGCACGAGGCAGAGCGAGAGAGAAAGAGATCCCAAGCCAGAGCGAGAGAGAAAGAGAGAGCACGAGGCAGAGCGAGAGAGAAAGAGAGAGCACAAGGCAGAGCGAGAGAGAAAGAGAACCCAAGCCAGAGCGAGAGAGAAAGAGAGAGCACGAGGCAGAGCGAGCGAAAGAGATCCCAAGCCAGAGCGAGAGAGAAAGAGAGAGCACGAGGCAGAGCGAGAGAGAAAGAGATCCCAAGCCAGAGTGAGAGAGAAATAGAGAGCACGAGGCAGAGTGAGAGAGAAAGAGAGAGCATAAGGCAGAGCGAGAGAGAAAGAGAACCCAAGCCAGAGCGAGAGAGAAAGAGAGAGCACGAGGCAGAGCGAGCGAAAGAGATCCCAAGCCAGAGCGAGAGAGAAAGAGAGAGCACGAGGCAGAGTGAGAGAGAAAGAGAGAGCACGAGGCAGAGTGAGAGAGAAAGAGAGAGCAAAGGCAGAGTGAGAGAGAAAGAGAACCCAAGCCAGAGCGAGAGAGAAAGAGACAGCACGAGGCAGAGCAAGAGAGAAAGAGATCCCAAGCCAGAGCGAGAGAGAAAGAGAGAGCACGAGGCAGAGGGAGAGAGAAAGAGAGAGCACGAGGCAGAGCGAGAGAGAAAGAGAGAGCACGAGGCAGAGCGAGAGAGAAAGAGATCCCAAGGCAGAGTGAGAGAGAAATAGAGAGCACGAGGCAGAGTGAGAGAGAAAGAGACAGCACGAAGCAGAGTGAGAGAGAAAGAGAGATCACAAGCCAGAGTGAGAGAGAAAGAGATCGCAAGCCAGAGCGAGAGAGAAAGAGAGAGCACAAGGCAGAGCGAGCGAAAGAGATCCCAAGCCAGAGGGAGAGAGAAAGAGAGAACACGAGGCAGAGCGAGCGAAAGAGATCCCAAGCCAGAGCGAGAGAGAAAGAGAGAGCACAAGGCAGAGCGAGCGAAAGAAATCCCAAGCCAGAGCGAGAGAGAAAGAGAGAGCACAAGGCAGAGCGAGAGAGAAAGAGAGATCCCAAGCCAGAGCGAGAGAGAAAGAGAGAGCACAAGGCAGAGCGAGCGAAAGAGATCCCAAGCCAGAGCGAGAGAGAAAGAGAGAGCACGAGGAAAAGAGAAAAAAAAAATAGAAAGAGAGAGAGAGAGAGATAGATAGATAGATAGATAGATAGATAGATAGAGAGAGAGAAAGAAAGATAAAGGGAAATTAGATATAAGTATGTATATATACACAATTCCCATTTGCTATTGTTTTATTCTTTTAAAAACAAATGCCATGCACCATGAATCTATTCGTATTGATTACTTGTAGTATTGAAATATATCGGTATCATCTATCATGCAACACCATGAGTCTAGATTCATTGCACTGCATTATTCATCACGATTCTATATCAGAATGTGAGAGAAGAAGAGAACAATAAAAAAAGGAGAGATAGAGAAAGAGAGAAGGAGGGAGGGAGGAGAGAGAGAGAGAGAGAGATTAGCTTAAAGAGAGATGGAGGGGAAGAAAGAAAGACTGAGAGAGTGAGACAGAGAAAGGGGGAGAGACGTGGACAGACATACCGAGAAAGAGAATGAGCGAGAGAGAGGTGGAGGGAGAGAAAGACAGAGGTAGGGATATATATATATATATATATATATATATATATATATATATATATATAGAGAGAGAGAGAGAGAGAGAGAGAGAGAGAGAGAGAGGGATGGGAGGGAAAGATATAAAGAAAGACAGAGACAGACAAGATAAATAAAAAAATTTAAAAAAAATCTGAAAATAAATAAACTGAAAAAAAATAAAAAATAGATAAAAAGAAAAGTGACGAACATCACCACACTCGAAGTGACACCCTAAAGCCAGGGTCGCATGCAAAGGAACAGGAGAATTATCAATGAAACTCGTAATTGAATGTTGCATGAAAGCGATAAACGATCTCATGGGAATTCTGGGGGGAAAAAAATCATATATAAAAAAAGAAATTTATGTCGAAGGGAGAAGGGGAGAGGCTGCGAGGGAAGTTCCGAAAATAAAAGATCCTTTTTTATTTCATTTAATTTCGTTCTCTTTCGATAGAAGAGGGGAAACTGGGAGGAGGGGAATGGGGAAAAACAGAAAGAGATGAGAGACAGAGAGGAAATCAGGAGGCGTTCGAATGGGTGCATATTTCTTTCTTTCTCTCTCTCTCTCTCTATCTATCTCTCTCTCTCTCTCTCTCTCTCTCTCTCTCTCTCTTTCTCTCTCTCTCTCTCGCTGTCTCTCTCTCTCTCTCTCTCTCTCTCCCCCTCTCACCCCATCCGCCACCTGACGCTGTGACCGAGGGCGAGTCCAGTCTCCTTGGTCTCTCGGCCAGTCAATCATCAAAAGGTATGAATTTTGCGACTGGCGCTACAAAGGGCGTTGTCGGTGTCTTGAGGGGGCGTTTTAGGGGGGGTAGAGGAGTGGTGAAGGATGGAGGAGGAGAGGAAGGAAGGAGGGGGGGGAGGGTGTTGAGTGTCCGCGTGTCCGTGTGTCTGTCCGTCTGTCTGTCTGTCTTCTCCGCCCACAGCCATAATGGTTCTTTGTCGTACCCACGTGTAAGACGGTACGACACGATATTCACACGGACTGACCTTTTCTCTCTCTCTCTTTCTCTCTCTTTCTCTCTCTCTTTCCCTCTCTCTCTCTCTCTCTCTCTCTCTCTCTTTCTCTCTCTCTCTCTCCCCCTCTCACTCTCCCTCTCACTCTCTCTCTCTCTCCCTCTCCTTCTCTCCCTCTCTCTCTCTCTCTCTCCCCCTCTCCCTCTCTCTCTCTCTCACTCTCACTCTCCCTCTTTCTCAATCTATCTATCCATCTCCCAACCTACTTATCTATCTATCTATCCAACCTTTCCTTTTTGTGTCTAGGACAAGGCAAAACGTAAAAAAAAAAGAAAAAAGAAAAAAAAAAGTATTTGCGTCAGTTACCCCCGAAGACTGAACGAAGAATTGTAATTGGTCGGGTTGGGCGCCATTTTGTCGTCGTCCGAATGCGTCGACGCGTGGGAGTGACTGATTGGACGAGACTTGTCTTTGTTGTCAAGAGCTGCGTGACGTCAAGCTTTGCGAACGAATGAAAAGAAATGAAGAAAAACTATAATATGGATTATGTAAAGTTGAGAAATTGAGAAATTAGAGCTTCGGGTATCTATCAGTGATTGTAATACCGACTTATTGAAAGTTTTTTTGTTTGTTTGTTTGTTTTGTTTGCTGTTGGGAGCTATATGAAGCCGAGATCAACGAATATGGTTTTGCAAAAGAATAATAAAAAAAAAAATGAAGGAAATGGTGATAAGGATCAAGACAAGTAAAAGGAGTGGGAAATTAAGGCCTTTAGTATCTATCAGTCCTTGCAATGCTGACTTATTGCACAAGGTTGCATTAGCACAAGGTCGAGGAATATAGCTTTGAGCACGAAAGAAAAAAAAAAACAAAAGAAAAAAAAAAAAGAATTTTAGTAAGATCTAAAGAAAAAAAAACTTGAAGATTTTTGGAGCGACTGAAAAGATGAATAAAAAGAGTTAATAAAGAAAAGAAAAAAAAAAAGAGTGGGCATTTTGAACCTTAACCATCTGCCAGTAGTTGCAATACTGATTAGTTGAACGAATTGTTGATCTTGTTGAAGGTAATATGCAATTGCACGGAGAGCTTGAACGAGTTGCAATTGGCTTAAGTGACCACGCTCTTTTTTTTTATTTCCTCGTTCCAATAAATGAGTTACTGAAGGAAACACTTCCCTCCTTTGTTGCCAAAAGTTGCATGGACTCAAGATCATATATTGCATAGCTTTAAGAAAGAGGAATATAGAGAGAATGGAAACAAACGCAAGAGAGAGAGAGAGAGAGAGAGTGAGTGAGAGAGAGAGAGAGGGAGAAAGAGAAAGAGAGAGAGGGAGAGAAAGAGTGAGAGAGTGAGAAAGAGAGAGAGAGAGGGAGAGAGAGAAAGAGACCTTATGCATGTATCAACGGCTGCAGTGATGCCATCTGCAATAAGGTGGTGCGGGTAAAAAAAATTACACACCATGTACTGCAGATTATCGTCAGAAATATAAGTCGTAAGCACTGCTCCGCTATGAGTGAGTAACAAGTAACACGCCATTATAAGTAACTCGTAAGTAACACCGCAATGACAGAACGTGCTTCCCCATTACCAGGATGGTCTTAGTTATGACAGAAAATGATATACTTTTAGCGTCCGTGATATATAGAGGAGGAGGAGGGAGGGAGGAGGAGGAGGGAGGAGGAGGATGGGTAGGAGGGGTGGGGATAAGGGAGGAAGAGGGGGAGGGGACAGAGAGAGAAAGAGAAGTGGGAGAGGGAAAGGAAGGGAATAGGGGTGGGAAGGGAAGGGAGAGGAGTAAAAAAGAGAGAGAGGGAAGGAGGAAAGGAAGAGGAAGAGAGAAGAAAGAGAAGGGGGAAAGGAAAAGGGAGAGGGGATAGGACGGGAATAGAGGAAAGATAGGAAGAGGGATCATGGGGGGGGGGGGGGTAGGGAAGAGAACGGGGGGGGAGGAAAGAGGAAGTGGGAATATGAAGGAGCGAAAGAGAAGAAAGGAAAAGGAGAAGAAATCAAGAGGAAAGGAAAATGGAGTTTCCGATTTCACATTCGTAACATCAAGAGGAATTCAAGAAATCAAGAGGAAAGGGAAAAAAAAAAGAGTTTCAAATTTCGTAATATTCGTAATATGCCTTTAGTGAAGATATTGCATATGGCAATAAATCAAGACATAAGATTGATAAACAGAGAGTGATATTAAGGTTTAAGAAAGGGGAGATATATATAGGAAAATGAAGAGGAGGCAAACCGAAGGGAAAGGCAAGGAAAGAGGGGGTGGGAGGAGGAGGAGGATGAAGGGAAAAGGAAGGAGGAGTAGGAGAGGTAAGTAGGGAAGGGGAGGAAGAGAGGGAAGCAGGGAAGAGGAAGAAGGAGAAGGAGAGGGAAAATGAAGAAGGAAAAGGAGAGGGAAAATGAAAGAAGGAGGGGGAAGTAGGGAAGAGGAGGAGGAGGAAAATGAGGGAAGCAGCGAAGAGGAAGAAGGAGAAGGAGAGGGAAGTAGGGAAGAGGAGGAGGAAAATGAGGGAAGCAGCGAAGAGGAAGGAGGAGGAGGAGAGGGAGGATCAAGGTGCAGTCACGAAATGGCGAAGGAGTGATCTCAACACGCAGACAGGCTATTAAATGCATCCTCTTTCCGTTTCCACAAGGCACTCCTCTTTTTCTTCTTCCTCCTCCTACTACTACTCCTTTTCCTCTTCCTCCTACTCCTACTCCTACTCCTACTCCTACTCCTTTTCCTCCTACTCCTACTCCTACTCTTACTCCTCCTCCTCTTCCTCGTCCTCCCCCACTTCCTCTTCTTTTTCCTTTTTTTCCTCACCATCCTCGTTCCTACTCTTCCTCCTCCTTCTCTTCTTCTTCCTCCTCCTCCTCCTACTCCTCCTTTTCCTCTTCCTCCTACTCCTCCTCCTCTTCCTCGCCCTCCCCCACTTCCCCATCCTCGTTCCTACTCTTCCTCCTCCTTCTCTTCTTCTTTTCCTCAAGGAATGGATAGAAAAAGGAGATAAAGAAAGAAGAAGGAAAGGATAGACGAGGAGAAGAAAGAAGGATGAGATGGAGGGGGAGGAGGAAGAGGCGGGAGAGGACGAGGAGGAGGAGGAGGAGAGGAAGACGAGGACGAGAAGGAGCAGAATAGTGAGACGAAGAGGAAAGAGGAGAAGAAGTAGGAGAAAGAGAACGAGAAGAATAGTGGGATAAGCAGAAGGAGAAAAAGAAGATGGAAAGAGGGAAGAACTGAAGGAGGAATCAAAGAAGAAGAAAAAAACAGAAAAAAAGAAAAAAAAAGAAAAAAAAAAAACAGATAGAGGAGAAGGCGATATATGGAATATATAAGAAGGCGGTGGATATGCGTGCGTGTGTATGTGCATGCGTGTGTGTGTGCGTGCATGCGTGTGTGTGTGTGCGTGCGTGTGCCGTGGTTTTCGTGCATCCGGGCAGTGAGACAAAAGGGGGAAGGAGAGGTAATCGCATACATAGCGCTCTCTGCTCGTCTATTTTTTTTTTTTTTTTTTTAGTCTGTATTTACATATATATACTGTAAGTACGTACATCTGTTTATATGACTATCTATCTACATGTCTGTATATCTAGCTAGCTATCTGCGTATCTATCCATATGTCTTTATCTATCTGTCTGTCTATCCCTTTATGTCTCTTTCTCTCTCTCTTTCTCTCTTTCACTCTTTCTCTCTCTCTCTATCTATCTATCTATCTCCCTCTCTCTCTCTCTCTCTCTCTCTCTCTCTCTCTCTCTCTCTCTCTCTCTCTCTCTCTCTCTCTCTATCTATCTATCTATCTCCCTCCCTCTCTCTCTCTCTCTCTCTCTCTCTCTCTCTCTCTCTCTCTCTCTCTCTCTCTCTCTCTCTCTCTCTCTCTCTCTCTCTCTCTCTCTCTCTCTCTCTCTCTCTCTCTCTCTCTCTCTCTCTCTCTCTCCCCCCCCTCTTTTCTCTCTCTCTCTCTCTCTCTCTCTCTCTCTCTCTCTCTCTCTCTCTCTCTCTCTCTCTCTCTCTCTCTCTCTCTCTCTCTCTCTCTCTCTTCATTTGCAAGGAGGGTGGGGGGGGGGTATTGTTAAACCATCTATGACTTCCATTAGTCCGTTGTGCTGCTAATGGTGTTGATGATGAATTATCACCGATCATGTAGTTAAATCGTAATGACTATAAATACACCGAGAGAGAGAGAGGGAGAAAAAGAAAGAAAGGTGAAGGAGAGGGAGAGGAAGAAAGAGAGAAAATGGAGGAAAAGAGAGAGAGAGAGAGAGAGAGAGGAGAGAGAGAGAGAGAGAGAGAGAGAGAGAGAGAGAGAGAGAGAGAGAGAGAAAGGTGAAGGAGGGGGAGAGGAAAGAGAGAGAGAAAAGGGAGGGAGAGAAAGAGAAGCGGGAGAAAGAGGGAGAGAGAGAGAGAGAGAGAGAGAGGGGGGGGGGGAGAGGAAAGAGAGAGAGAAGAGAGGTGAGGAAAACAAATATAGAGGAGAAAGTAAAGGGGAAAAGAGGGAGAGAGGGAGGATAGAGGACGAGAACGAGACGGAGAGGAGAACGAGAGAAGAGGGGAGGGCAGGGTGGGGGAGGTAGAGAGAGGGGAGAGGGTAGGGTGGAGAGGGAGGTAGAGAGACGAGAGGGGAGAGGGGGGTGAGGTAGAGAGAGGGTAAGGGAGGGTGGGGGAGGTAGAGAGATGGGAGAGGAGGGAAGGGAGGGTGGGGAAGGTATAGAGGGGATAGTGGGGGAGGGAGAGAGAGGGGAGGGGAGGATGGGGGGAGCTAGAGAGAGGGGAGGGGAAGGGTGGGGGAGGGTCTGCCTCGAGATTAGGAGGTCTGGAGAAGTCACAATAAAAAGCACCACGGATGAAGGTATAGTGCTCGGGGCCTCTCGTGTTAGCAGAGGCAAATGGAAGGGGATGGGGTAGGGGGTGGAAAGGGGATGGGGTAGGGGGTGGAAGTGGGGAAGGGGAAGGTGGAGGGGAAGTGGGGAAGGGGAAGGATGGGGGTTGAAGTGGGGAAGGGGAAGGGAAAGGGGAAGGTGGAAGGGAAAGGTGGAGGGGAAGTGGGGAAGGGGAAGGTGGAGGGGAAGGTGGAAGGGAAGTGAGGAAGGGGATGGGGTAGGGGGTGGAAGGGGGGAAGGTGGAAGGGAAGTGGAGAAGGTGGAGGGGAAGGGGAAGGTGGAGGGGAAGTGGGGAAGGGGAAGGGGAAAGTGGAGGGGAAGTGGGGAAGGGGAAGGTGGAGGAGAAGTGGGGAAGGGGAAGGGGGGAAGGATGGGGGTGGAAGGGGAGAAGGTGGAAGGGAAGTGGGGAAGTGGGGAAGGGGAAGGTGGAGAGGGGGGAGGGAAGTGGGAAGGAGAGAGGGGAAGGAAAGAGAGAAGAGGGAGAATGGACATCATGATGGAAGGTGGTGTTGGAAGAGGTGGAAGGAGGGGAAGAGGAGAAGAAGATGGTGGAAGGGGGGATAGTGGAAGGGTGGAAGAAGAGGAGGAGATGGAGGTACAAGAATGATATCGAAGGGGGAGGGGGAGGGGCAGAGTGGAGAGGGTAAAGAGAGAAATGAGGAGAAGGAGGAGGCAGGGGAAGAAGGATAATGTGGGTGGGTGAGGGGGGGAGATGAAGAGGGAGGGAGGGGGGGAAAGGGGGAAGGGGGGGGGGGAGGAGGATTGCGTGCGTCGGTGCACTATGAGGCCGAGGGAGAACATTTCCAATCTATTTTTTTCTTCTTCTTCTTCTTTTTGGTCAAGAACGATTTTTTTTTCTTTTTTTCTTTTTTTTTGTTATTCTTTTTCTTTTCTTCTATTCATTTTTCTTATTCATCTTCTTCTTTTTCTTCTTTTACTTCTTCGTTTTAGTCAACAATTATTTTTTTTCTTTTTCTTTTTTTTTGTTATTCTTTTTCTTTTCTTCTTTTCATTTTCTTATTCATCTTTTTCTTCTTCTTTTTAGTTAACAGTTTTTCTTTTTTCTTTTTTTTTTTTTTTTTTTTTTTTTTTTTTTTTTTTTTGGGGGGGGTCGGCAATGATTTCTTCAAACACGTGTTGAGTAATATGCCTTTGTATCGACAATCGGTTCGGTTTCTCTTGGTGGAGAGAGAGAGAGAGAGAGAGAGAGAGAGAGAGAGAGAGAGAGAGAGAGAGAGAGAGAGAGAGAGAGAGAGAGAGAGAGAGAGAGAGAGAGAGAGAGAGAGAGAGAGAGAGAGAGAGAAGGAAAGAGAAAGAGAAAGAGAGAGAGAGAGAGAGAGAGAGAGAGAGAGAGAGAGTGGGAAAGAGAGATAGGAAAAATAGAGTGAAGGGGGGGAAGGTAGAGAGAAAAAAAAGAAGAGGAGAAATTATAGAAAAAGTGAGAGTAAATAAATGAAAAAAAGACATTGATTTTAAATAATAAGTAAGTAAAACAAAAATTGATCACGAAATTCCAATCTCTCTCTTTCTCTCTCTCTCTCTTTCTCTCCTTCTTTCTTTTATTCCTTATATTCTTCTTCTTCTTTCTATTTCCTTTCTTATTTTTTATACCCCCTAGTTATCATCCTTGCTACCCCCTCACCCCCCTTCCCCTCCCCCTCACTCATCCTTCTCCCAACTTCTCTCACTCCCCCTTCCCCTCCCCTTCACTCACCCTTCCCCTCCCCCTCCTCACCCTTCCCCTCCCCCTCACCCTTCCCCTCCCCCTCACTCACCCTTCCCCTCCCCCTCACTCACCCTTCCCCTCCCCCTCACTCCCCCTTCCCCTCCCCCTCACTCACCCTTCCCCTCCCCCTCACTCACCCTTCCCCTCCCCCTCACTCACCCTTCCCCTCCCCCTCACTCCCCCCTTCCCCTCACTCACCCTTTCCCTCCCCCTCAATCCCCCTTTCCCTCCCCCTCACTCACCCTTCTCCCTACTTCTCTCACTCTTAACCCACTACTACTCGCCCACCCTCTCACCCTTTTCCCTCACCCTTTCCCCTCACCCTTTCGCCTTCCCCACCACCCTCCCACCCACCCACTCACCCACCCACCTCTCCCCATCCCCCCTGCTAATCTCTCACCCTTCCACCCTCACTACTTTCACCCCCTCCCACCCTCTTCCATTCTTCAGCCTCCCTTGACCTATCCCCCTCCTCTCCCTCCCCCTCCCCCCCTCCCACTCCTCTCCTCTCCCTATCTCCTCCACCCTTTTCCATCACGCAACTACGCCCCCCCCCCCCCTTCAATACCCTCGATCTCACCCTCCCCCACCCTTCCTGACCCTTCCCCCACATCTTCTACCCCCTTCTACCCACCCTCCACCCACCATCCCTTTCCCCCACCCCCACCCCCACTCCCTTCCCCTCCAACCCACATCCTATACCCACCCCCCACCTCCGCCCACCCTCTACCCACCCTCCACCTCCGCCCACCCTCCACCCACCCATCACAAAAAAGGGAGCCCTCGGCAGATCACACGGGCGTGCGAGGAGGCGGGGCTGATCGTGCGGCGGTGGGCGTGTGGGCGTAACACGGTGTTCGTCCGCCCGGTGAATTATGGCGCAGCGTCGGTTGAAGGAAAAGAGGGAGGGAAGGAGGGAGGAGGGAAGGAGGGAGGGGGGGAAGGAGGGAAGAAGGGAGGGAGGGAAGGAAGATAAGCAGGAAGGAGGGAGGGAGGGAAGGAGGGAAGGAGGAAGGGAAGGAGGGAGGAAGGGAGGGAGGGAAGGGAGGGAAGGAGGGAAGGGAGGGGAGGGAAGGAGGGAAGGAGGGAGGGAGGGAGGAGGGAAGGAGGGAGGGAGGGAAGGGGGGAAAGGAGGGAGGGAGGGAGGAGGGAAGAAGGGAGGGAGGGAAGGAGGGAGGGGGAAGGAGGGAGGGAGGGAGGAGGGAGGGAGGAAGGAAAGATAGGTGGGAAGAAGGGAGGGAGGGAGGGAGGGAGGGAAGGAGGGAAGAAGGGAGGGAAGGGGGGAGGGGGGAAAGGAAGGAAGATAGGTGGGAAGGAGGGAAGGAGGGAGGGAAGGAAGGAGGGAAGGAGGAAGGGTAGGAGGGAGGAGGGAGGGTGGAAAGATGGTGAATGGGTGGGAGGAAAGGAGGGAAGGAAGGAGAGAGGGAGGAAAGGAAGGGAAAGAAGGGAGGGAGGGAGAGAGATAGAGACAAGATAGTGGGAGGAAGAGAAGGGGGGAAGGGAAGACAGAGAGGGAGCGAAGGGGAGAGGGAGGGAAGGGGAGAGAGAGAAAAGGGAAGGAAGGAGAGGAAGGGATCGTAAAGGAGGAGGGAGGGAAAGAGGGAGAGATAAAAGAAAGAAGGGAGGGAAGGAGGGAGGGAAGGAGAAAGAGAGAGACTAATAGAGGGAGGGAGGCAGGGAGAGAAGGAGGGAGGGGAGAAAGAAAGAGGGAAGAGGGAAGGGGGAGAGAGAGAGGGATAAACGTTGGAAGAGAGGAAGAGAGGGAGGGGAAGTGCGAGGGAGAACGTACAGAAATAGGAGAACGCAAGGAAAGATGGAGGGCGAACGTAAAAAGATAAGGAGGGGGTGGGACGTAAGGGAATAGGGGGGAGAACGTAAGGAAAGATGGAGGGAGGAATAACGTAAAGAAATAGGGAGGGAGAGAGTGAGAACGTAAATAAATAGGGAGGGAGGGAGAACGTAAAGAATTAGAAAGGGAAGGAAGGAGAACACAAATAAATAGGGAGGGAGGGAGAACGTTATGAAATAGGGAGGGAGGGAGAACGTAAAAAATAGGGAAGGAGGAAGAAAAAAATAAATAGGGAAAATAGGGAGGGAGGGAGGGAGAACGTAAAGAAATAGGGAGGGAGGGAGAACGTAAAGAAAAAGGGAGGGAGAATGTAAAGAAATAAGGAGGGAGAGAGAACGCAAAGAAATAGGGAGGGAGGGAGAACGTACAGAAATAGGGAGAGAGGGAGGGAGAACGTAAGGAAA
>BOPN01006965.1:62500-65000 GCA_017312705.2 Penaeus japonicus
TTTGGGGGGTGGGGGCTTTTTCTGTCTTGTTCTCTTTCTATTTTCTTTTTTTTTTGACTCTCGCTCTTTCTCCCTCTCTCTCAATCTCTCTCTCTTTCCTAGCTCCCTCTCTCCCTTTCGTCTCTCTCTTCTCTCTCTTTCTTTTCCTTCTCTCTCACTCTCTATCTCTCTCTCTCTCTCTTTCTCTCTCTCTCTCTTTTGCTCTTAATATCTCTCTCTCTCTTTTCTTCGCTCTCTCTCTCCCTTTTCTTCGCTCTCTCTCTCCCTTTCCCCTCTCCTCTCTCTCTTTCTTTCCATTCTCTCTCTCTCTCTCTCTGTCTATCTATCAATTCATCTATCTATCTCTATCTATCTATCTACCTACCTCCCACTTCCTCTCCCTCTCCCTCTCCCCCTCCCTCTCCCTTTATCTCTCCCTCCCTCTCCCTTTCCTTCTCCCACTACCTCTCCCTCTCCGCTTCCTTCTCTCTCTCCCTCTCCCCTTCCTGCTCTCTCTCTCTCTCCCTCTCCCTCTCCTCTCCCTATTTCTCTTCCTCTCCCTCTCCCTTTCCCTCTCCCTTTCCACCTCTCTTTCCCCCTCCCTCTCCCCCTCCCTTTCCCCCTCCCTCTCCCCCTCCCTTTCCCCCTCCCTCTCCCCCTCCCTTTCCCCCTCCCTCTCCCCCTCCCTCCCTCTCCCTCTCCTTCTCCCAGTACTTCTCCTTCTCCCTCTCTCTCTCCCTCTCCCTCTCCCTTTCTCTCTCTCTCTCTCTCCTTCCTTCTCCCTCTCCCTCTCTCTCTCTCTCCCTCTCTCTCTCTCTCTCTCTCTCTCTCTCTCTCTCTCTCTCTCTCTCTCTCTCTCTCTCTCTCTCTCTCTCTCTCTCTCTCCCTCTCCCTCTCTCCCTCTCTCTCTCTCTCTCTCTCTCTCTCTCTCTCTCTCTCTCTCTCTCTCTCTCTCTCTCTCTCTCTCTCTCTCTCTCTCTCTCTCTTCCTCTCTCCTCCTTCTCTCCATATCTCTATCTCTCTCTCTCTCTCTCTCTCTCTCTCTCTCTCTCTCTCTCTCTCTCTCTCTCTCTCTCTCTCTCTCTCTCTCTCTCTCTCTCTCTCTCTCTCTCTCTCTCTCTCTCTCTCTCTCTCTCTCTCTCTCTCTTTCCGCCCCCAACACCAACCCGCTACAATAGCATCGCTGAAGTCACTAACCTCAAACTTCATCAGAAAACACTTCATAATGCGTGCTAGCTGTCTGACCTGCAACCGAGCCATGTTATCGTTTTCAACCTCACTTCTCATGAAATTGAGTTCCATGTTTACCTGTTGCAGCATCGGTCGAAATTGATGTAGTATGCATTACTGAGAATGGCATTTGCCTGACAGATGCGTGTGTGTGTGTGGAATGATCGGGCTGGGAGAGTCGAGGTGAGTTTAGTAATCTGGGGATTTTATTTATTTTTTTTTTGGGGGGGAGGGGGTGTTTTGAGGTTGGGTGTGGGGGTGGGGTGGGTGGGTAGGGGTTGAGGGTGGGGTTTTGTAGGAAGGATTCGGGTCAGTGTGTGTATGTGTGTCTGTTTGTGTGCATGTGTATGTATATATTTATACACATACACATACACACACACATATATATATATGTATATATGTATATATATATATACATATACATATATATACATATATATATAAATATATATATAATGTAGGTATATGTGTGTGTGTCTCTTTGTGTATACATGTATAAACACACACAAGCACACACGAATGAAAAGATAAAAAAAATCCAATAGACAGAGGAATACACAAGAAAAAAAATCAATAACTAAATAATCACACAAGACCAAAAACAAACAAACAAACAAACACACAAACACAGAGAGACAAAGTAAGACCCACACACATCCCCCCCTCCCCCGCTCCCCCCTCCCCTCCGCCCCCCGCCCCCCCCACACACACAAAAAAAAAAAATGGACATTCACCCAAGAGCATGTAGGCATGATCCAGACACAGACACCACAGCATCCCCAGCATCAGGAGGAGGTTAGAGAAATATCTCCCAACAGACCCGGAGACCACCTCGAGGTACATCGAGGCATACCACACGCGTGTGTGTGTCTCTACGAAAAAAAAAAAAGAAAAAAAAGAAAGAAAAAAAAAAAACAAAAAAAACATAATCAAATTCGAAATGCTTTTGTCTTCAGGGGGGGAATTCAGAGGGAAAAAAAGGGAGCGTGATTTACCTGTGTGATCGACTTGATGATATGGATGGTTGCTTTGGGAGAGAGGGAGAGAGGGGGAGAGAGGGGGAGAGAGGGTGAGAGAGAGGGGGGGGGAGATAGACAGGGAGGAAGGAGAGGAATGGAGAGAGAGAGAGGGAGAGGGGGGAGATAGACAGGGAGGAAGGAGAGGAATGGAGAGAGAGAGAGGGAGAGGGGGGAGATAGACACGGGAGGAAGGAGAGGAATGGAGAGAGAGAGAGGGAGAGGGGGGAGATAGACAGGGGGAAGGAGAGAGAGAGGGAGAGGGGGGGAGA
>BOPN01006966.1:0-5000 GCA_017312705.2 Penaeus japonicus
TCGAACAGCTGTCGTTTTGAGGCTGTCAATGAATTCGTGTGGGAATGGTTCTGTCGGATGCGAGCAGCTAACGTGCCAACATCAGGACGGATGGTCAAAGAAAAGGCACTCGAGTACGCCGCATCGCAAGGAATAGACGAGTTTAAGGGATCAACAGGCTGGTTGGATAAATTTAAAACCCGCCACAATATAAACTGCACCGTCCTAAGTGGTGAAGGGGCTACCGTATGTTCTGAAACTGTAGAAATGTGGAAAGATCGATTGCCAGAAATTATTCGACCCTACGATCAGAAAGATATCCTCAACCTTGATGAAAGTGGACTTTTTTACCGAGCTCTCCCTGACAGAACACTGCGCGTACGTGGTACAGATTGTCATTAAAGGAACACTTGACTGCGATGTTTTGTGTAAACATGAAAGGCAAATTCGAGACGCCTTTGATCATCGGAAGGTGTGAGAAACCACACTGCTTTAACCGAGTCAACACAAAGACACTACCCGTTGATTGAAAAAGAAACAAACGGGCATGGATGACCGCGGCGCTGTTCAAAGAATGGTTGGATAAATTGAATGAGAAGATGTAATGTCATTCTGTTTTTGGATAACGCCACATGTCACCCCCCAACGGAACTCAGCAACGTCAAATTGGTTTTCTTCCCGCTGAACACGACTTCTCACCTTCAGCCGTTAGATCAAGGGATAATCAAGATGTTGAAAACTTGATGCATGCCTGTGGACTGCAGAGGCCATCAAGCTCGTGCGGTCACAAACAGTGGTGGCGTGTTTTGGCCGCTCTGGTTTCACGGATGACTTCACAATCACAGAGGATCCAGAAGACGAAATTCCGCCTGCTGATCTCGCTCGTTGTTTCCAGCGCGCTAACGGGTCAGGGGACGTTAAAGCAGCCGAATATGTGGACTGCAACGGTATGGTAACGCACGACGGCGGCCATGGCACGCGGCGTATTGATGACAGCGACGAGAGTGATGACGACGGAGACGAAAAGGAAGAACGTCCAGACACGACCATCAGACAAGCCATTGAAATGACGGAAAGGCTTAGGGAATTTTTTCTGAGTGGGAATATGTCCGACTTGATGTCTTTCTTTACCCGCGTGGACAGTTGAACAGTCATGGATTACGTGAACAATTCCTGTGTGGGATTATTAATTAGGTATTGCTGATGCTTATGTTTAACCCCAACTTCCCTAACCTTGCAACTTCTCGAAAGTTGCACTTTTGGGTGGGTCCCTTGAGGTGCCAAGTCCGAGAAGTTCCACTGTATATAAATCCACCATTGGGTGGTTAGAAGCATTGGAAAACACAAATATGAGTGAAAACGACGAATTCTATAGTGTGAGATCTTCGCGAAACAGCAATGCTACCCACTCCAGCGAGGATGAGAACAACAGAGGGGATGTATCATCTCAAGTGTACTGACGAACTTCGA
This sequence comes from Penaeus japonicus, assembly GCA_017312705.2. Lineage (NCBI taxonomy): Eukaryota > Metazoa > Arthropoda > Malacostraca > Decapoda > Penaeidae > Penaeus > Penaeus japonicus. Next base: position 1,450 of record BOPN01006966.1, read on the forward strand.
AGAGAGATGGTAAAATTTTATTGCGCTCAGTATACACATGATATTATTGTGACCCTATGGGAAACATATAGAACCTTTCTTTGTAGTCAGTCAGAACAAATTTATCAGCAGGAAGCTGATGAAGCACTTGAGGACCTAACATTTGTTACCCAAAAAGTAATTCATGCAATTGGCAAAATTCGAAAACTAGCTTGTATCTACAACTAACAATCAATCGGTTTTGAAATGGTACATTGCTTAAGTACAAAGATGCAAACATAATTATCGCGAATATTGGTGTATCGATAGTTAGGCGGGCAGCAGATAATTATTGCGCATAAGAGGTGCGTCGGGTATGTGGGCGGAGACAGTTTATTGGCATATCCCAATGCAGGTATAAAGAGAGATAAAGGAAATGAATGAAGACATTAGGTACTCTGCCTCTGCCTCGAATATATGGTAAATATGACGCAAGAAATATTTATGGACGTGAGCTTAGGTGTTAGACATCAGCTCCAATTCGCTATAATGGAGGGAGAGGAGGAAAGAAATATATCATGGACATCTCTCGCAAGCCCTGCATCTCCCAAGAACTGATGCCCTCATTAATTGTATCCTCTTGTTTTAAAAGAGGGTATGACTGTTAGTGTCATTACCAACGCCTGTGGAAATTGTGCTTATGTAACCTCCGGCGTATTTAAAAGAGAATACGCAAATGTAGACTTTTATAGAACAAGAAGACGTATGAACTCCATCGCTAGAGCAATTGTACCCGACCGAACCGCGACTGGAATAATTAGCATGAAACGGGGAGCAGGGACCTACTGTAATTTATCTTGTGGCTCTATAATGTGACGATATTGCTATTAAATAGTTGAAGACCAGACATATAGGATTGGCTGTATAGTGGATGGTTCTGGCTAAAGAAGTATCTATCCACTCTTTTTTATATACATCATCAATGTTCATGCAGAGTATATAGCCATCAGTATCAGAATAGTAAATATTTACCTTATCTCCATAGTGAGCCTTTAATGCTTGATAATAAAAGTTATATAACTTAGATTTAGCCAATTCTAAAATAGTAAAGCCATCATATTGTGGGTAATCCATCACAACGGAATTTTGTCTTGAGATTGTTATTACCCGATTCGGGGTCAGGGGGAAGAGTCTTTTAAAAAGAGGACTTTGTATCTTCTTCAGAAATGTCAAGGGTTTGCACACCATGCTAGCTTTTTCTAACTTCTTGACAGGGTTCATCAAACACCTGCCAAATACGCTATTGGAGAACGTCTTAAAACACATTTGTTGGGCCTTATCTCTTGCTTCCTGCTAAGCCTTCATGTTTTCGTGAATGAAGGGCAATAAATATTCATGTTTGAAGTATTTATATACTTCATGCACTTGCTCTACCTCAATCCCTAACTCAATTAACAGGTGTAGATGCTTTAGGGTAATGAGGTAATTTTTCTGAGGAAGATGAGAGGCTACCAACTTTTGGTTTTTACCTTGGAGGTGTCTGTTTTGCGAGGCTAGATCTTTGTTGTATGAAGACTGGTCTTGTTTTCTTATCTCCATGTGGTGAATTAGGAAGGGTTCATAATCAGTTTATCTTATTACTTCTTGGGAAACCTTCAGATCGGCTACTATCCAGTGACCAACATTACCGTTTTCGTCATGGTTGGTTAAACCCGCTGCTGTGAACTTGACCTTTTCACTGTGTGATATTTTCCCAATATTACCATATGGTAATTTCTTGGACATACCATAGCATTTAGGCTATTAAAATCCAAATACAGGATGAATGTACTGACATCCTCTATTGCATTAAAGCTGGGGTTCACAAGCAGGTTATTAGCAACTCTAAGAGGACGCACATATGTTGTAAGACCTCCTCTTATTGAAAGTTGTACCTTACGTGCTAATTCGGGGTCGGATATAAGTTCTAATTCTGCATTTGTCATTTTCAAGAATGCATCATAAGCATATCCGGGGAGGCTAACGTAGTTAACCACATCTAGCTCGTACTTTTCAGCAAGCATGGATCTCCACCCGATAAAGACGTTGGCTAGCAAATCCACATCTCCTCCGTGAGCTTCTTTAGGATATGAGCCATAATTTCCAATAGCTTGAGGAACGTGAATCTGACTCACTGTAATTTCATGGCTGTTAATTGTGTCCAGGTCTAAACCGCTCCCTTCTTCTGTCAGCCAATCTTCCAATTTAGCTTCTGCTTCCTGAGCCCACCCTTTCACTGTTTTCCTGCAGTCGTCGTCGCTGGTGATGTAACTACACAGCATTATATTTTTCACCATTTCTCTAACAGCACCCGTGGTAAGATCGGTCTTAGACAGAGTAATAGTAAAACTGTGTATGTATGCCTTTCACCCGGAGGTGGATGTTCGAGAGAAAGTCGATATGTTTGAAGACTATCACTGAAATAATTTTCATTTCTACGCAAATATCCATGAGGACACGTTTGATCTTGGTTGGGATTGCTGAAACCCAATCTTACTGCTGCTCCCTGAAACAGTTCCGTTCTAAAAGCAATGTGAGGGTTCTCCATATTACCATCTTTATCATCTTCATCCTCACCATTAATTTCAGTATCACAGTCACCTATTTTTTTTTTATTTGCTCGAGAGCTAGCAAATTCTTGGTGCGGGTGTGAGGGTTCCACTTCTTCCTTGCTGCTAGTTTCTACATCACTGTTTTCCAAATTTTTACTGGGTTGTGGAAGAGGAAATTCTTGATATTGACACAAGGGTCTTAGCAATGGAGAAAGACGGTGGGAGGGCCCAGGTTGCGGTGAGACGGGAGTTGAGCGAGAGGGACCTGGCTCTTCACAGTAAGCGCTGTTGTTATTCCCTGCAATGAATAATATACACATTGTAACGAAACCGGTGGGATATTATCTACACTTGAGCATTCCATATGACATTGGATACTGCATAAATTCTCGAGTAAGTTACCCACCTTGCAAGGATGATTGTTGTGGAAGGATCTTCACCTTTGGATGCCTTCCCTGTGCCACCTGTTAAAGAAAGTCATGGATTTTATTTATTTTTATTTTTTATCTTTATTATTATTATTATTATTATTATTTGCATCTAAAGGAAAAAAAGGTAACAGACAGGTGTTTTTCTGATAATTCTGTGGGGTTTATGGTTATAATTCTTACCTTGAATTCAGTGACGACGGTGGTGGTGTAGCTTCGCAGAGCAGACAGAGGTGATTTTCAGTTAACTTCTTATGGCAGTTAAGAGAATATTTAGCGGTTTTGGCCATAGTGAGACCTTTCACAGTCCGGATAATGCTGATGCTTGAACAGGGGAGTTGAGGCCTTTTTATATTATACGAGATGTCTTTCACGAATAACTTTCCTTTTCGTTACTAGTATGACAGACGAGCCGACGGATATGTCTCAGATCGGTAGATAATTACCTACTCGCCCGAGCAGATAGCGTGCAGATTTCGATTCCGATTTCGATAGTAAACAGAGGGAGGAAACATCATCTGATATATGTATAATAGACATTACTGGTGATGAGTAAGATTATGGATAAGGAGAC
>BOPN01006966.1:45000-47500 GCA_017312705.2 Penaeus japonicus
ACAAGACTTACACTCCGCCTGTTTTACATGCTGTGATAGTAACCTCAGGTATTCTGACTTTGGTGTTAAATTTCTGAACCAATGCCACCGAGTGCCCACGAGGATTGTCTGTAAAACTTCGCTATCATTACTCCAGTATGAGTAGATAGGTAAATTCTATGTAGCTAGTCTGATCCTAGTTTGACAGTATTTTTGTTGGGTTGTGTGGTGTAGTTGGTTTAGTACTGCACTCTCGGGTCACTTCTGAGGGCGGCAGAGGTTCGACTCCGGGTCAGGAAGGTATGTTATACACCTATATCAATGCGGTATTGCTTGATTCCATCTTATATATATATATATATATATATATATATATATATATATATATATGTATACATATAAATATATATACTTATATACATACATATATCCACATACACACACATGCACACACACACACACACACACACACACACTATGTGTATATATACATATATATGCATATATGTGTATATATACACATATATATATACATATATACCTATGTATATGTATCTATATATATATATCTATATATATATATGTATATATATTTGTATACTTAGATATATTATATATATATATATATATATGTATATGTATATATATGTATATATATATGTACATGCACATATATATAAGTATATATATAATTATATATATATATATACATATATACATATATGTACATAGAGACACACACATATATATATATATATATGTACATGTTGTGAGGCCTTGCGACCTCCTCCTCCCTACCTTTCCCCCCCACCACCCCATGGCCCTCTTCCATATCTTCCTTCCCCAGACCCCTCTTCCTTATTTTCCTTTTCCTCCCCCCTCCCTTATATTCTTTTTACTTACATCCCTCACTTTTGCCTACGTTGTTTCTTCTGCCTTGATTCCTGCTTTCTGGTACTTCATTTCTTTAGTTTACCCTCTAACTGCCCTTACTTGCGTTTTTGTATCTTGAGCTGGCTACTTCCTCATTTTCTACTTCCGTTTTCTACCCTATGTTTCTTCTGCTCTCCTCACTCCCTTACTTGGGCCCTCCTCTAGTTTTTTGCTTTCTCTCATATTGATTTACCATCTGTTTATCTTCTTACATATTTTTTCTTTCTCTTCTCTTCCCTACTCCTTATATTTACCTCCCGTGCTGTATCCATTACCGTATTTCCCTGTACTTGCTGTCTTCCTATTAACCCCCCCCCCTCTCTTCCACCCTTATCCGCCCTAGCCCTATTCGGCTATTTCTCTACCCCTTCCTATTCCCTCCCCCCCCTCCCCCCGACCTAATCCTGTTTCAGGGCCGTGTGGAGTCCAGGGAGGTTCGTGGAACATCTCCAGGACGACAACACACACACATACACCCATGAAACCTAATCGGGAAATAGACTACAAACTATTTTGGCCGAAATCGCAAATAAAGACTTAGATGTGGTACTTTGTTGCTTATCTCGAACCCGTGGGTAACGCAAATGGGGGTGGGGGGGGGGGGCGAATAATGTTGTCTGTTTAATTTGTTTGTGTTTTATTACCTTTTTCTGATAACATATATAAATGTGGGAATGACTGATTTTAGTTATATTTGTCTTATAAACTTTGTTTTTATAATTCTATTTTCTTTTATAAATTACATTTTGATCCCGGTATCAGTGCCCCTCTGCAGTACACTAAATCTTTTTTTTGTTAGGGGTTTACTTTATTTGGTGTTCCACTAGGCTCCATATTAGGCCCAATTTTATTTACTATATTTATTAATGACTTGTTTTGTTATTCAGTACGCCGATGACTCAATTTCTTCACACAGCCTCTGTAAACAATTTAAACGAATTAACAAAAAAAACACTAAACAGACTCTCACAGAAGCAAGAGTTACTTTGATAGGAATGGTCTGTAACTGAATCTACAGAAAACACAATTCATTTTCATAGGCAGCCGTCAAAACATTGTCAAAATCCCCACAGATACAACGATATAATTCGGAGGTTGCTACATTAAACCAAGCACCTCAGTCAAAAATCTAGAAGTATACATTTACAGGTAAGTAATGGCCACCTATATATACTTATATCACATAAAAGACAAAATCCCTACAGAAACAAGAATCACTGCCGTACAGACACTAGCCCTCAGTATCATTAACTACGGCCTAAACATCGGGGGTTCAACAAAGAAAATACAAATACAAAAAACGCAAAAACTACAAAACTAGGAAAACTAGGCAATAGGAAATGTATTCAAATATGACCACATACCACCGTAAATAAACAAATTAAAATGGTTAAAAATCCAACAAAAAATACAATCATGACACAAGTATACTAATCCACAAAATTATACATGGACATTATCCACATTGGTTCTTATCTACAAAAACAATATCCAGTTTAACAGGAGTCGAAACAAGACAAAAACGAAAATACGAAAACAGGGGCAAGAAATATGCAGATCCGAGGACCAATGATCTGGAACCATCTGC
>BOPN01006966.1:55000-60000 GCA_017312705.2 Penaeus japonicus
GCGCTTGGAGCCATGGGTTCGACTACCAAGATCAAGATAAACTTAGATGGAATCCCGACGATGACCAAAAAGCACGAACTGAATACTCTGATGTTTGGCAATGGCATCCACTTCTTGCGGATAATTGACACCAGAAATGGCTACCTTGTTTTGCCAAAGTCTTTGCAAGATGCTGACAAAATCATGGCTCCCGATTTTAGGCGAAAACTCCTGTCCTCAGGTTTTGCCCCACAGATGCCTCTAGAGACCAAAGCCAAGATGACCATTGTGGTGAAAAAAGTTGACACTTATATCACCAGCCATACAAATGAAGAGATAAAAGAAGAATTGACTAAGCAATTGAATACCAATATTGAAGAAGTATACAAGATGCCACAGCATGGGATAGTAAAGATACGATTCCCAGACATCCTGACTGCCAATAAGATCAGAGAGCAAGGACTCATCCTCTTTAATTACAGTATTAACCCTGCCCAGATCGAGGAAGAGCGATTCACCAGAGTCATTCAATGTATGAGTTGCTATGAATATGGTCACGTCAAAGGGAAATGCACAAAGAAGAATTCTGAAATATGCAGTGAATGTGGTCAGACCGGGCATCGGTTCACATCATGTAAAAGTACCACGAAAAAATGCCTAAACTGTGGAGGCGAACACAGAACTCTTTCTGGAAGCTGCCCTATAAGAAGGAAAGAAATCACAAAAGTCGAAGAAAAGAAGCAAGAGAAAGAAGTACAAAAAGAGTCCAGACTACTCAGTGAAGTAGTGAAAAACACTGCAAAGGCTACAGCAAAGGTCGAGAAAACGATCGAAAAGACTGCCAAAGCCACAGCCGAAATAACAAAGACGGCTATCAAAGAGACACAGCCTCCAATTATGCAGCTGCCAAACAACCTAGCTGTCAAGACCCTGATCGCGCTGATGCACGCTCACCTGGCCAACCTTAACGAACCAGGCTGCTTTGCAGAACAAGCAAAGCTAGGCCTTGAGGAGAAACAACCTTCCCGAAATGGACCTTCCTAACGACGTTAATTCGGCAGGCATCCTGAGGGTAATGTTACAACAGAACCCTCAGACACTCCCAAAGAAACCTCAGAAACACTCGAAGAAGAAGAAATGCCAGAACTGCCAGTTCTTGAAGAAGAAATGCCGCCACTGGAAGAGCCCACTGCACCAGCGTTCCCCAGCAGGTGAGGGAAGTATCCTCGAGCACAGGTGCAAGAATGTGAAGAAGGCCAGGGAAGCAAAGGGCAAAGCTGTAGGAGTCATCCTGTACACTGCTGAGAAAACCGTTACAAACGGCAATATTGATGATGATGATGTTGCAGAATACATCAAAAATGGCAGGATGAAATACTCCTACAATAATCAGAGGCTGAAATCTGATGAATGTGCCAGTGCCTATTGATAGGAGAATCAGGGCAGCCTCCCTAAATCTCGTTGGTGTGGCTATCACATACCTCGACCCTGAGACCTACAGGAAGAGGAGGAATGGCTATGATGAGTCCCAAGAGAGGCATGAAGATGGACCAGCAACCAAATCCAAGTGAATCACACCATCACTGTAGTTCAGCAGAACGTCCTCAAGTGGACTATGGTTCGTAGGAACGAACTGTCGGGCATGTATAGAGCCCTAAATGCAGATGTAGTCCTGATCAACAGTCATGGTTTGAAGGACACAGACAGGCTGAAACTGTTCCCCTACTTATGTTATCAGAGAACAGACTGGAGAAGCAAGTGATGGCATAGCAATAGCAGTCAGAAGAGAAATCAAACATAAGATTCTCGACGACTTTGATGAAATGCTGGCAATGGAGATAGAGACCAGCAGAGGTCCTATAGTAGTGGCTACTATGTATCTGCCTCCAAGAAGGGCAATTGTGCCACTGCCAGACTTGTACAGTCTACTTCGACGAAGATTACCCACATACATAGTGGGAGACCTCAATGCCAACCATCCAATGCTAAACAATAGAGCAGGCAACATGGTTGGCAATGCTATTGCTAGAATGGTTGCTGATGGAGATCTAATCCACATGGGACCAGACTTCCCTACTTACATCACAGGGAACACAGCAACCAAACCAGATATTGCACTGTGCAATAACCAAACCCATCACAACGTGATCATGGAACCAGGCCCTGCAAGCACCAGTGATCACCTGCCCAAGATATCATCCAACCCAATCCTGAAAAGCCTAAACTGTAGCAGATTCAACTTTAGAATGGCTAATTGGGGAGGATTCAAGGATGAGCCCAGTCCGCCTGCAGCCAACTTGAGGACTGCAACATTGGAAGAGATTGACGAGGAAGTCGAAAAGTGGTACAGCGATGTTGAAGCTGCACTTGCTCATCATGTACCCAAGAGCAACCACAGGACTATCCCCCATCCAAGGCTAACAGCTGAAGTAAGACTGCTAAATATACAGTCGAATCACCTGCAGCACTATGCAGGGATTCATGGATGGACACAAGACCTGAGAGCAAGATATAGAAGCTTGCAAAGAGAACTCTCTAACCAATGGAGGAGAGCAGCAAATGACAAGTGGGAAGAACTTGTCAGAAAAGTGGAATGGGACCGAAAAGATCCACAGTCCTTCTGGTCAGGAATAAAGAAACTGATGGGAAGAAGTGAAAGCAGAAGTAGCTACCTCCTCAACGAACAGGATGAGAAGATTTATGAAGAAGAAGAACAAGAAATCCTGTTCAGAAATTACTGGAGAAATTGTTTCCGAATTACTGAAGAAGAAGAAGAAAAGTTTGACAGTGATTTCGAGGAGACCATCATAGAGGAAATAGGAAGTCACATGCACCTCCTATATCCAGAAGCTGCTTCTGACTTCACTAGACTGGACCCTTATGATCCACTAATGACCAAGATCAACCCCACAGATGTCAAAAGAACTATTCAGAGTTTCAAGAATAGAACTGCTCCAGGCAAAAGCAGGATCAACAAAACAATCCTGCAAAATCTTCCAAACAAGATGTTGCTGAGACTGGCAAACATATATAATGCCTCTCACTGCTGATACTTCCCCTGACCACTTCAAGGAAGCAAGAGTCAGATGATTCCAAAAGCCGGGAAAAATCCAAGAAAAGTGGAGAATTACAGACCAATATCTCTGCTGGAAGTCCCAGGCAAAATCTTTGGAAAATATTTCCGAACATAAGATTGCGAAATCACCTGAGATTAACGATTTGCAAAATCCCAGGCAACATGGCTTCAGACCAGGCAGAGGAACATCAACAGCCATTGCAATCATATATGAAGAAATCGCCAATGCCATGAGCGAAAGGAACCAAGTGAATGTGGTACTGAGAGATGTGGCCAAAGCCTTCGACAAAGTTTGGCACACAGGCCTGAAACTTAAGATCATCAGGCTGAACCTCCCGACGTCCTTGACCAAGCTATTGTGTGACTTTGTTGAAAGTCGGAGTGCAAGAATAGTCGTCGGCAATACAGTCGGCGAAGCAATTCCCCTCATGAGTGGAGTTCCATAGAAGCTTTGGCTTCATCGACACTGTTCACAATCTATACAGCAGACCTGCCTGAACCACTACGGCAGCAATCACTATATGTATGCCGACGACATCACTCAGATAATCAAGTATGAAGGGAGATCGATCGAGATGATGGCACTCAGAACTGCCAGAGCCATAGAGACCATCAATCGATACGAAAGACAGTGGAAGATCTCAACCAACATGAGAAAATTCCAAGTCATTCCTGTGGCCAAATTCAAGACAGCAGATCTGATAGTGGACGAGGAAGCAGTGGACTACTGTGACAAAGGAAAGATACTAGGGCTAACAATTAGCAGAAGAGGAATTGTCCCTCACATAAATGATAGAGCAACCAAAGCTAAACATCAGCTGAACAAGATCAGAAGGTTCCAGACACTGAGTACTGAAACCAAGCTCTACATTTATAAAGCCCTAGTGCGGCCCATCATGGAATACCCGCCAGTGCCTACCCACACCATTTCTAGAAGGCAGATGATGAAGCTACAGACTATTCAGAACCAGGCAGGCAAATGGATTCTGAATATTCGCTTTCCCGAAGTAGTCACTGCACGAGAGATCCATGAAAGACTAAGGATCGAGGCGATCAACCAGAGACTCCACCATCAAGCCAGAAGAAGATGGACAAGAATCCAAGACGAGGATGAGGAGCTCTACAATCGCCTCAACGTTCGTCCAGAAGGCACACATGCCTGGTATTCAAAAGCCTCAGCAGAATCAATGGCATTGAAGAAGTTGAGGCCATATTCACGGCATCAGGTACAGGAGACCGATGATCAAGTAAGGAGGCAACCATGAAGAGAACCTAAAAGAAGAATGAAGAAGTAAACCTCAAGAGGACCTGCAAGTTTAAGTTCAAGAATGAAGATTTTTTAAACACCTTTTAACCCAGACTACAAGCCAACCCACAGGGCTCCACTTCAACGTCAAGCACGGCACATCATGCATAGCAGTGAGAGGTGACGTGCGAGGTCGGCGAAGTGCAGCGTGGGCAGAGCTTCAGAATGTAAAAAAAAAAAAAAAAAAAAAAAAAAAAATCCCTTAAAAAATAGCCTGCTAGGTGTTCTGGTTTCTGGCTGCCTCCCGAGGGGTTGACCCGGGGCTTTGTTCAGCTACTAAGGGCGCACATGCAAGCTATTCTCTGACTTCTTTCTCCTGGTCTTACAACTTATCTTTTCTCCTTTCTCCACCTTTCTCAGCTTTCCTTCTATCACTTTATCTCCTCGCAAATTTCATTTCCACTATCCCTCCAGCTCCCTTCATCACTTCCTCTTCACTTTACACACTTCCATTATTCACTTCAACTTCCTTCTCCTCAAGACCAACTCCAATAAAAAGCTAATACTCTCTTCACTCTACTTAACTTTCTAACTCTCACTTTATCTCCTCCCAAGTTTCTTTTCACTATCTCTCCAGCTCCTTCACCACTTCATCTTCCGCTTTATCACGCTTCACAAAAAAAAAAAAAAAAAAAAAAA
>BOPN01006967.1:0-2500 GCA_017312705.2 Penaeus japonicus
CTCTCTCTCTCTCTATCTCTCTCTCTCTCTCTATCTCTATCTCTCTCTCTCTCACTCTCTCTCTAACCCTTCCATTATTTTTTCTCTCTCTCCTTCCCTCCCTCTCTCTTTCTCTCTCTCTCTCTCTCTATCTAACACTGAATCATCACGGCGAGGGAAAGATTAGTAACCACAGCGCCGTCTGTCATATGCGTTATACTTGCCTCGACCGCTCGCCAAAGGAGATAAATTCACTCTACTTGCTTTACAAACATTGTAGTTAGGTCGGTTTTATTACTGCTATCGTTGTAATTACCATCATTCTGGTTAATATCATAAGTATTAATTTGAGTTCCATTTGTTTTAAGTTTATTATCACTACTACTACTAATACTATTACTACTACTATTACTACTACTACTACTACCACTACTACTACTATTACTACTACTACTCTATTACTACTACTACTATTACCACTACTACTATTATTACTACTACTATTACTGCTACTACCACTACTAATACTATTACTACTACTACTACTCCTACTACATCTATTACTACTACTACTACTACTATTGCTCCTACTACTTCTATTACTACCACTGCTACCACTACTACCATTGCTGTTGCTATTACTATTACTACGGACTACTGTCATTCTATTATCCTTTCATCATTCTTAGTTGATGTTTTACTAGTTCTAATAATATCCCAATTTCTTGAATTGCAATATATACTTATTGCAATGATAATCATATGGTTATTATTATCTTTTTTTTTTTTCAATTGTTGATAATATCATTGTTCTCATCATTTTCATTATCGTTGGCATAACCATGATAATCACAACATGAATTTTATATCATGAATATTTATGTCTTTTTTATTTATAATATGCTTATCATGGTTACTGTTCATAAAATCATTATCTATGACACACATAATTATATCCGATAGTCAAACCAGAACTCTCTCTCGTTATCTATATATTTCTTATATGTGATTAGCGGCGGCATACTCGAGCGCCGATTCAACCTATCGCAACAGTGCATGCAACTCACCCGAAAGTTTTGGTATTTCTTTCGTTGCACAAAAGTGATCATCTTTATTTTTTTTGAGAAATTTAAAGATGCTATGATAGACGAATTGGATAGGCCTATGTGTACAAAAAATCATATATATAAATGAATAATTAGATAGATAAAAAAGATATATATATGTATATATGTGTATATATATATGTATGTATGTATCTATCTATCTATCTATCTATCTATCTATATATATATATATATATATATATATATATATATATATATATATATATATATATATATATATAATTCATACTTTAAGTTCACGTATGTTATGTTTGGTTGTGTTATATTTTCTACTCTTGAAGATGGTATTCTGAGTCCGGTCTGCTCCCAGTGCACATTTTATTGTTATTCCCATTAATATTAGTACTGTTTCTATTATTATCACTCGTAGTTGTAGTATAGCTATCATTATTATCATTATCATTATTATAATGATTATCATTATTCTTTTTTTTTATTCGTATTGGCATCATTATCGTTGAAATATTTTTTTATCATCGTTACTTCATTTTGCTTCTTATTATCATTATCATTGTTACTACTGGTATCCTTATTATCATTATTATTACTATGATGATCGTTATAGTTGTCCTTACTATTATTATTGGTGTTATCTTTATTATCGTTATTATTATGATTACTGTTATTGTTATTATCAATTTTGTTATTGCAATATTATCATCATTATTACCCTCATTATTATTACTAATATCATTATCTTTATCATTGTTATCAACATTATCATTCTTTTTATTAATATTACTAATGTTATTATCTTTATAATTGTTATCAATATCATCCTAATTATCATTATTATTAAAAATTTTATTGTTATTTATAGCATCATTCTTTTTCTAATTTTTAGTGTTAATCTAAATCATATTATCTTGATTATCATCATTATTGTTGTTGTTGTTGTTATCATTATCATTCGTATCAATATTATTATCTTTATTACCATTGTTATGATTAATGTTATTATTATTTTATTATTACCATTATTTTTATTATTACCTATACAGTTTTTATTGTTTTTATTGTCATTAACATCATCATCATCATTTTTGTAATTGATTTTATTATCATTTATATTATTATCATTATTACTATTATCATCATTATTGTCGTTACCATTGTTATTATTATTATTACTACTATTATTATTACTTTTATTATTATTATCATCATTACCATTGTTATGATTATCATTATTGTTATCATTATCATTGTTATTGATATTAATGATATTAGTAGTAGTAGTATCATCATCATTGTTATTATTATCATTATCGGTATTATTAGTATTAGTATTATTGTTATTATTGTTATTATTATTATTATTATTATTATTATTGTTTTTATTATTATTATTATTATTATTATTAATATTATTATTATCATTATTATCATTGTTA
>BOPN01006967.1:10000-12500 GCA_017312705.2 Penaeus japonicus
AGAAAGTGAATAGGAAGGATGGAAGGGAAAGGCTAAAAGGGGATAAACAGATAGAATACTCGTTATGGACAGAATCCTTGTACACATACTGTACACACTAATTCGAAGTAGATACAACACTCACACAGGAACACACGCAGACAACATATATAAACATATATGAATACGCACAGCCTCTAGAAAAAAAATACAGTCACACACGCACACGGAGACATTATCAACAATCCCATATTAACATTCAGTCATGTACGCTTATAAACTCCTACACACGAACTCACACACACACACACACACAGAGAGAGAGAGAGAGAGAGAGAGAGAGAGAGAGAGAGAGAGAGAGAGAGAGAGAGAGAGAGAGAGGCAGAACGCAGAGAAAAGAGAAAGAAAGAAAGAAGAGAAGAAAGAGAAGAAGAAAGAAAGAGAGAGAGAGAGAGAGAGAGAGAGAGAGAGAGAGAGAGAGAGAGAGAGAGAGAGAGAGAGAGAGAGAGAGAGAGAGAGAGAGAGAGAGAGAGGGAAAGAAAGAGAGAGAGAGAGAGAGAAAGAGAGGGAGAGAGAGAGAGAGAGAGAGAGTGAGAAAGAGACAGACAGAGAGAGAGAAAGAAAGAAAGAAAGAAAGAAAGAGAGAGAGAGAAAGAGATAGAGATAGAGAGAGAGAGCGAGGGAGAGACAGAGAGAAAGAAAGAGAGAGAGAAAGAAAGAAAGAAAGAAAGAAAGAAAGATAGAGAGATAGATAGATATAGAGAGAGCAAGAGAGAGCAAGAGAGAGACAAGGCCTGTATCGAGTTACTAGTTACTTCACTTATCATAATGCAGGTCGGATCCTTTTACACAACATACTTCTGCCTGACTCTTTCCCGAGACGTCTGTGCCCCGTCCTAGTGGCCGCCTTGCCTCTCACGCCCTTCTTCTTATCTCGCTGTTAAGCACTACTTCTGCTCCGTTTCTGATTCTGCTACTTATTATTTTTTTCTCTCTTTTTTTTTCTTTTTCTTTCTCTCTCTTGTCTTTTGGATGGATGTTTTTTTTTGTTTTTTTTTCTTGTGGGGATTCTTTCTTTGTGTATGTTGGTTTTATGGATTTTGTTTTGTCTCTCTGTGTGTTTTCTTTTTTTCTCGTTCTCTTTCTCTCTTTCTCTTTCTCTCTCGCTCTCTCTCTCTTCCTCTACCTCTCCCTCCCTTTCCCTCCTTCCCTCCTTCCCTCCCTTAACCTCCCTTTCCCTCCTTCCCTCCCTCTCCTTCCCTTCCCCCTCTCTCCCTCTCCCCCTCCTCCTCTCTCTCTCTCTCTCTCCTCCCCGCTTTTCTTTCACCAGCGCCATCATCAACATTATCATCACATCACGGAGAAATCTCTCTCGAGGAAGATATCTGACACACTAAGTGCTGTCACGAGGAGCAGGTTGTTTATCTTCTGCAGGCCGAGTACAGGCTGAGTACAGTCTCCAGCATCTGATTATTCACTCACGCTCTGACAGAGAGAGAGAGAGAGAGAGAGAGAGAGAGAGAGAGAGAGAGAGAGAGAGAGAGAGAGAGAGAGAGAGAGAGAGAGAGAGAGAGAGAGAGAGAGAGAGAGAGAGAGAGAGAGAGAGAGAGAGAGAGAGAGAGAGAGAGAGAGAGAGAGACCTTGTGCTACTGGGAGTCTATCTCGTTTTGAATGTGTATTTGTTGTTTATTTGGAGGAATTAAGAGGGTTAGTATAGGTTGTTTATGTGTGTGTGTGTGTGTGATTTTATGTGTATGTATGTATATTTGTTGATGTGTGTTATGGCTTCTTATTTTTATTGTTGTTGTTATCATTGTTGTTAACATTATCATTATTGTTATCCTTATCATTATTTTTTGTTATCATTATTATTACTATCATTGTTATTGCTATTGTTATTATCATTTTAAATACCATTATTATTATCAATATCATTTTAAATATCATTATTAGTATCAATATCATTATTATCATCATCATTATTATTATCAATGATGTTGTTATTCTTGTTGTTATTATTAACATTGTTATCACCATCTTTATTATTATGCTTGTTGCTGTTGCTTCCATTATAGTTGTTTATTTTATGATTGTCGTTATTGTTGCTATTATCATTGCTTTTATCATTGCACTGTTACGATCATAATCATCATCGGTGTACTTGTTTTTGTCTTTATTATTGCAGTTCATAATGCAACTTTAACATTCGTAACAATTACAATCTATTTGATGATGATTAGTCATACCAACATTATTATTATGATTATCATCCTCATCCTATACATTTTATATATTAGCTAATAATAAAAGAATTACACGCATTACAAATTATTCATCACCATATCATTACACAAAAATAAAACGATCTTATATAAGTATGAACTTATATAAGTATACTAGACAAGAAACACAATCAAATAACAAGAACTATTCTCGTGTGCTAGGTCCCTTATTTATTTATTTATTTATTTTTTTTTTTTTTTTGGGGGGAAGGGGGGCGTTAAAGCAGAGATTCATCGGA
>BOPN01006967.1:22500-25000 GCA_017312705.2 Penaeus japonicus
ATATGTATGTCTTGCTGTTAGATCCCATCAGTCTCACGGAATTTTTTTTTTTTCTTTTTCTTTAGTCTACCCTGTGAGATGTTCCGTTTTTTCTTGTAGGATTCATAGATGTTTATTCATAGTTTTGTCGAAGTGCGGATGTGAGTCAATGAAAAAAAATATATATGTGATAAAAACGATAAGTTGATTTCCTTTTCAACCTTCGATATTGACAGATAGATGTGTGATAACTCAGAATTATGTAAGCCTATATCTATATTTGGTAATAATAATAATGTTACCGAAAGGGATGGCATGATAAAGATATTATGCTAATCTTATTTAACTACAAATAAATATATAACATTAATGAACCGAATTCACTGTATGATATACAAAAAAAAGACGCATTTCTTTATGAGAATCACATGCTACACATATAATGTATTACATGTACATTTATTTCATATACGAAGAAAAGGATCACTTTCTTGTAATTCTGTCTTATTTTATCTTTGTGTTTTATTGTCATCGTTTAATCAACCTTATCATCTAAGAAGTATAGATAACAAAAATGAACAAAGAAAACAAAGAAAACAAAGTATTCACCAAATGAAAAATAAAGAAATGAAGATAACACATAAAATGGAACAAAAGACAATATGTTTATCCGTGTAAGAATGATAGAACCAACGATGCACTCCTATCGATCTATTCTGAAAAGGAGAGACCTCAGACTTTTGGCAAAAAGGTTACAATGTAGCAAGGCCTCGCTGCTGATAAACAATCGACCGGTCGTCCATCCAGGGGCCATGCTCTGCAAGATCTGGGTTGCAAAGAGGAGAGACACACTACGGCGTAAAAATACGGTTCTGATGATGATTTAATCTCTCTCTGTGTCTCTATCTTTCTCTGTTTCTATCTCTTTCTCCTTTCTCTCTCTCTCTGTCTCTCTTTATTTCTCTCTCTCTCTCTCTCTCTCTCTCTCTCTCTCTCTCTCTCTCTCTCTCTCTCTCTCTCTCTCTCTCTCTCTCTCTCTCTCTCTCTCTCTCTCTCTCTCTCTCTCTCTCTCTCTCTCTCTCTCTCTCTCTCTCTCTCTCTCTCTCTCTCTCTCTCTCTCTGTCTGTCTCTATGCCTCTCTCTCTCTCTGTCTCTCTCTATGCCTCTCTCTCTCTCTCTAAGTCTCTATCTCTGTGTGTCTCTCTCTATGCCTCTCTCTCTCACCCTGTCTCTCTCTATGCTTCTCTCTCTCTTTCTCTCTCTCTCCTTCTCTTCATATATTGCCTGAAACATAGAAGGGATTGTGCCAGAGATCAGCTGATTCTGAATTGAAAATCAAATGATGGTTGAGATTCTCCAGCAACAAGAGATAACCAAAATTTAGATTCGGTATTACGAAAAGAGGAGGCAACAAAAGGAAAAAAAAATCATACAGAAGAAAGCTATTGCTGATTGTATAATGCTGTTCCATTGGACCATTGGGGTCATGGATCAAACCTCACTTAGTCGCGAATGAAAAAGTTTGAAGAATAGTGATTTAGTGTGTCTTATTATGATATAATGTTGGGTTAATGCATGACTCGGAGATCACCATTAAATTGCGTAATTCACATTGTGATGAGTGTTTAGATTATATTAGATCAACGTGTGTAAAGTTATGATAGACTTAGCCACTCAAGAAAATCAAATAATTTATTCAAATCGAAAGATTTTGAGGAATTTTCTGTAAATCTGGTCAAGTTCGAATATTTGTTGATAGGACGCAGTTGTGAAGCGACCCCCTTGTCCGCCATGTTGTATTTTGAATATTCGTGTTCCCCCTTTAGGTTAGCTTAGCTCTCGTTAACCCAGTTCCCGATATTTTTTTCTTTTTTTTCAGTGATGGCACCCAAAATCGTTGCATTTCTTTGCACTTTGCTTCTTTTTTTTCTTGAACCACAATTATGTAATGTTGGTTTTATTTATGGGAATTAGTCAGTATTATTGTGTGTGTTTGATCTATGTTGTTTGACAGTGAGATATGTGGCAAATCCTGCAACTCGGCACACACGTAAGAGTAGTCTGTCAACATGGACTTTAAAAGCTTTTTTTCTCATATGTAGAATATTCGGTAACAATATTACATGCTGTGTAACCGGTTTTGTTTGATTGGCTTACGAATTGCGGAAAATGTTTCAAAGCGGGAAGTTCTGATCGTCGGGAAAAAATTCGTGGGGAAAGTTAATTATATGCAGTTTAATAAAAGGGAGCGCCATGCTTGACGTTATGATATGACGTTATTTAACCATGCAGGGATTTAAAAAATGGTGAAGGTTAATTGTAACATATACAATTCAGTATTTGGAGCTTGATTTGACCACTCATACTTTACGGTCATATCATAACGTCATGATTACATAACGTTATGACGTCATGGCGTCGTTACTTCATGGCCTTATGTTCGCTATCACACTTAACAATGATATATTTGCCCCGAATTCGTAATACTTTTTTCTATTTATTTGACCTAAGATATTTATAG
>BOPN01006967.1:30000-37500 GCA_017312705.2 Penaeus japonicus
GATTTGCTTCTGATGGTTGGAGGACTGATAATGAAGAAGGATACAAAATTTAGAGAAGCTATCCCAGCTTCTCTTCGACTAGCAGTCACACTGCGTTTCCTAGCAAGTGGAGACTCTTTCACGAGCCTCATGTACACCTTTAGAATATCTAAGCCAGTGATTCAAGTGCCAATTTTATTTTTTACGCGGTTTTTATAATCGGAACTCGTCACGTCCCAAAGACAGCTAGAAGCATGATAATCTTCGATTAGTTTCAATACCTTTTCGTTTGACCACATTTAAAAAAAAACAATGTAAAAGCGTTAATTTGGCCGCAAGGCACCCGGCATGCTTGGTAGCTGGAGAAAGACTGGGAAGTCCGATGTGTCTCGTCTATCGTTGCAGATGTCGTACACACTAGCAAAATGTTGCGCAACATGTCTACCGTTGCATGCTGTCTCCCATTCCGATCGGGAGACCATAGACCATAGACTTTTTGTCTCGCAACAGACTCGTAGACGGCGATTGGTCTATAGACGTGTCTATGTAGACAACGCTAGACACGTCTCAGAGACCAAATCACGCAACATGGTCTACGAGTGAGTACTAGCCTTATAGGATATGACGCAAGATCGTTCAGTGAATCCGGCCCTTCGTACCGTAAGAACCTAACCTTATCTCTTGATAATTGCAGGGACTCCCCATGTTGCACAGTGAAATAGTCTGAATTATTTCATTGGCATGGCATGTGTCCTCGTCAGGCTGACCTATCGTGACCTTTGCTTTGGGGTGTGGTCTGGGAGGAAAAGTTGTTACGTATCTGTTTTGTAACGTCTATGAATCAACGTTATGAATAAGATAATAATCCGCATATTAGAATAGTCTTTCTTTATAGGATGATGATATAGGTGTACTCTGTTTGTTTGGTAACCTTCAAACGCATCCTATAAACCTACTAGGAAGAGAGGTGACAAAACAGAAATAGGAAACGAACACAGTAAACCAAAAACTGCTGTTTTTATTGTGGCTTTCGGTGTTTTAGGGATTGTATCTCTTATAAGGAATGGTGACCTTTCAAGTAGCAATTGCATCAATCATTACACGCAGGCCATACATATGTTCCTTTTTCACAGGTCATTATTCAAAGAGAGAGTGAGAAAGAGTTTAGAAGGGCCAGTCAAGCATTAAGTATACATGTCTTAATGGCTGCATTGTAGTGCTTACCTTATTTGGTAACTGAAGCCATAAATGATATAAAAACACACTTATATAACTAATCATATAATAGCATATCCTCTTAATATTACCAGGACCAGAAAATTGCTCGTTAGTTTTTTTCGGACGCTGGAATTTCCCAATGTGCCTTCGAGCAATTGAGGTTTAGAGTTTTATGATCATAAAGGATACAATATTATTATGCTGGCCCTCGTCGGTGCCAACTATGCATTCCTGTTTATTGATGTGGGATCTGCGGTAGAGCGAGCGATGCAGGAGTATGGGACAACTGTGTCTGAATTTGCTTGCAGTTTCAATGCCGGATTCTTTTATTCTTTATCCAGTGCGTAGTACCCATACGTCATTTTCCCTTTCTCTCTCACGGCATTCGTGATGAAACCCTATCCAGAAAAAAAACCTTGCTGAAGAAAGAAAAATAGTCAATTACATGTTCATTACATATCCCTCATGCTGTCCTATGTGGTGGACCTATGATATTGAGAACTCCATTTCCAGAAAATTAATCTAAATTTTATCCTGCAGGGACAAGCAAAGGTCCTGATATAATTCCTACTCATGATTTCACAAGTGCATAATGGGGATGTTTTGTCCGACCATACAACACCGCACATCCTAGTTCAGTGAGGCAATCATTTCCTTCAGTCCATTTACAAACTCAGTTACTTTTCCCCCATGAATTCTCCTCTTCCTGGCTACAGAATAGGAATAGTTGTGCCTCCTTCAAATAGGGTTGCCTCTTCTTTATCGGTCGCAACGTCTTACATGTATATTAAACTCTCCATTCATTAAAGCTCAGGGCGAGTGCATGCTTTCATAAATGTGAACCCAAACAACACATCGTAGAGTCCTGGGAAGTGTAGGGCTGTGTCTTCAACCACATAGCAATCATGGCAGGACCCCTTCTACTACGGAAATTGATTTGGCTTTACCGATTCTGAATTAAATATTCCACTTACAGTCATATTTCGAGGTACACGATAAAACTGTTTTCTTATTAACGCGGATTTAACACGGTTCACCACGGTGCATGGTTAATGGCCATTTATCCGGAGGATTTTGTAATCATAATCACCGTGTTGGCACCACCGCAAAGACCGCAACTGAGAAGTGCTTGCGGAAAGCTGCGGACCTTTGCGGAGCCAGCACAGCACCAATGCGGTGAGTACGATGTAAGTACGGTGCTAATACGGTTAACACGGATGAGCTCCACCGCAAGCGACCAGAGCTTTCTATCGGGTAGTTTTAACAGGCTAAAACTTACCGCAAGCAACCAGAGGTGGTCCGCGGTGCTTGCGAGGGTATCGTGCGGTTCTAACACGGATTTACTGCGGTTCTCCCAGCGCAGGACACCACAGCTCACAGCATGTTAATGAATAGGGGGTATTAAATGGAAGGTTTCATAGATCCATGGGAGAGCTCTTTCAGCTCCTCATATTCATTTTTACCAAATTGGGTCATGCTCCAGAGGCCCACACTGCAACAAAGGTTTACTTGCTCTGGGCCACAGTTACCCCAGTCATAATATGTCGTTGAGGATGAGAATCTGAAATAAGGATGTGGGAGTTCTCCATTATCCCTGCTGATAGTTCTTTTCTTCCCCAACTTCATGTTCCCTGAGGCCTTGCACCTTTATCTTGTTCGTGTATTGGCTCACATGCTGTTTTTTTATGATTGTTTTGTTTTATTAGTTTCTAGCAGTATTTTTTGTGGGCCTTGTTCGTACTTGGGTTCATGTTAAGTATGGTTTACTATTTTAAGAACACACACACAGACACACACACACACACACACACACACACACACACACACTCTCTCTCTCTCTCACACACACACACCACACCACACACACACACACACACATACACACACACACACACACACACACACACACACACACACACACACACACACACACACACACACACACACACACCACACCACACCACACACACACACACAGACACACACACACACACACACACACACACACACACACACACACACACACACACACACACACACACACACACACACACACACACACACACACACACACACACACACACACACACACACAGGCGCATGCAACTCATACATCTCACGCCCGTCACCCACTCAGAGTATGAAAGCAGCATGACTTTCAAAATAACACACAACTACGACGGCGACACAGATTTTAGAGGAGTTCCCCCTCCGGGCCCTGCGTCGCGGCAAGAAGAACCCGCTCTATTTGGACTCCCTGACGAGTGCCTGAAGTGTCCTCTATCTCGACTCTGCAGAACCGAAGCTATGGCCTCATCACGTTCCCAAGGAGGTAGACGGTATTAATGCGAATGTCAGATTTAATGGAATTGAAATTAAAGTATTGCTAAATATTAGGTTTTCTGAACTAGTTATGTTCACCAGAGTTCCAGTTTTCGATGGAAGAGCTGGAGGAAACCCGCTGTTCAGTAAGCCACACGAGATGGCACGAAGCCACTCAGTAGCCAGGGGTGTGCCAATGGAGGGCCTCGGTGTGTAGAACAAAGGAAAGGCTTATTCTAACAACGGTCCTGAAGGTCCCGTTCTGGTCGGATCACCTTTTACGAAAGCGGCGACTCGGACCTTACCTTCCCGAACGCAGCGACGCGACGGGGACTAATAATTAATAATATTTTCCTTGTGTTCTTCATTCTTCCTTTTCTAATATGAACTTCGAGACAGTTTACAGAGATTCACTTCATAATATTACCATTAATACTTGATTATATGTAATCCAAGGTTTCTAAGTATAATAAAAAAGTAAATACATTTACTAATACTTACTCATGGGAATATGATAAAATACCGTTTAACATGTCAATTAATAAGTAAACAACACAAGTGATAATAAAATTCTTAACAATTTGCCAATATAAGAAGAATGCATTGCAACTCCATAAATCAGACTACCTCACAGCATAACTTCATTAGAAAAATTATATATTGAAGCCTGAACAACATTCATTTCACAAGCATAAGTGCGTGTATATAACAAACTAAACCAGAATAAAAAAAAATCAAATATATCACATTATATATCACATTATATATCAAATATATCACAAAAATCAAATATATCTCATTATATAGATCATTAAATCAGTCACATCCTCACATTCCAGAATTGAATCATGATCAACAACCTTAATCAAAAAGATACAAAACATCAACCTCACTTTCCGTCGGAAACACAAGGCTGCATCAACACTGTCAATGAATCACTTCTTCCGGTGGCACTGGTCAGCGGCCCATTGAATATAATGAATCGACTATTTGATTTGTTTGTTGTCGCTTCTACGAGTTGGTTTAGTGTACTATGAGGTGATGTGAGGGAAACTGATGATTATAAAATTATTTTGACAAGAAATAGCACTTATATGTAGTCACACGCACACACACAACATATGTGTGTGTGTGTGTATAATATATATATATACATATATATGTATATATATTATATATATATACACAACACATTTGTCAATAATACCAAGTCCCAAGCCAATGAACTTCCCTGAATGAATACACACAATAGAAAAAAAGGCAAAGAAAGATAATATTTCACTGCAACACAAAAAACTACTAATTATTGAATCATATTGCATATGGAACTATCCATATCAAATATGCCAGTGCTAGTTTACAATACTGACAATAATTAAAGGCTATGCCTGATGTATTACAGAATTTATGTGTAGTGTTAATGAACATTAATGCGAAGTGCCACATTGATTTGCAAATCACAAGCTAAAACATAATTTCACACACACACACACACACACACACACATATATATATATATATATATATAACACACACACACACACACAAACGCACACACACACACACACACACACACACAAACGCACACACACACTCTCTCTCTCACACACACACACACATACACACACACACACACACATATATATATATTTATATATATATATACCATCATTGTTGTTGCAATCATTACTCTTGATATTATTATTTTTTCTTATCATTTTTCTTACTATCAGTATTATCATAATTATCCTTGTCGTCATTTTTGTTGTTGTTGTTGCTGTTGTTATCATTATCACTGTTGTTATCACATTTACTGTTTCTATCCTTGTTATGATTATTACTAATATTATCATCATTATCCTCATTATCATGATTAGTAGCCTATCTTTATCATTCATTATAATTGTTATCATTATTGTCATTATTATCATTATCACTATTATTATTATTATTACTATTATTATTATTATTGTTGTTATTATCATTATCATTATTACCATTATTCTTATTATCATTAATATTATTACCATTACTATCATCATTATCATTATTGTTGTTAATGTTATCTTTTACTATAATTATCATTATTATTATGATGATGATGCTAATAATTATATTTATAGTAGTATTAATGATAATGATATTAATGATAGTAGTGCTAATAAAAATGATAACAATAGTAATGATAATGTTGATTATCATCAACATTATTGTTCCCATCCTCATCATCATTATCATCAATACTATTACTATCATTATCATCATCATCATCATTTAATTACCATCACCTCAAATTAGCGATTAATGAAGGTTATTCAGCAATATAAAGTGACAAGGAAGTATAAAGTTTAATATATATTGAACACTTGACAACCCACGTTAGGACAGTGTTCAGCATATATCAAGAAGAATTTAATGCAACAACATATCTGTAAATTATCATATTCTGCAACAATGCGACTCAAGTTCGCATTAAGAATCCGTTGCAGTTATGCAGTTACGGTTAACGTACGAAACGAAAGAGTGAAATGTTTATTTCTTCATGTCAGGTATACACAGAGTAGTGTTGCAAAATGTGAATACTTGTTGCGTTTTCGTTGATGAGTAAATAATGTGTCCGTTTGTGTTCGGTCATTTTGGTTGGGGTGGATATTTTATATTTTGATCGGGTATGTTTGATGTGTAGGGTATGTTAGTTTTTATATGGTTATTATGATATGTGAAATAAGAGTTGTTCTATGTAGTTTAATCATATTTAATGGACATTAAGACCAAATACGAAACTAAGACAGAGAAGCGAGAACGCATCCGAACACATTGTTTATAATCATAGACGACGCAAAGACCCAGATCCCCCACCGAAAGGATCCCATCCCTTTCCGATCCTCCTCCCCGCCTCAAGAAAGCGATCCGATCCTTGTCTTCCTTCAGATCCTTATACCTCGTCTAGTTTCGGAGAAGTGAGAAGACGAGTCACAAGTACACACATTTTCTTCCTAATTTTTTAGCTTTTATATCGAAATAAAGCCCGGAAATTGAAAACAAAAAGGACGAATAGACGCGTCGTGTTACAAAGCATCTGCTATTTCTTTAATTAAGGTGTTGTAGGCGGCGTAAGAGCCACGAAGTTCCCTTTATTGAAGGAAAGGGGAAGTTTATGGAAATTGACTCATATTTGTGAAATCACGAAGTTATTTTACCTTAGGAATGGAGTCTGCGATTTATTCTACGCTGGCTGTGTGCTTCTGCTTGTGTAATGGAGTCATTGCGACGTCTTATAATATATGTGAGTATTTGGAATGGTGGGTGTATGGTGTATGGTGTAGTTTTTATTATTATTATTATTATTATTTTTTAGTTTAGTTTTTTTTTTTTTTTTTTTAAGATGTTCTTGGAGAAGGATTGGTTAGGAGTTGGAAGTTTGCAGTAGAGAGATAAATAGATTGACTTTTGTGTTTAATGTGCTTTGTCAGGTAGTCCCAACACTTTTAATATAGGATATTTACTCATTAGATTTTCCGTGGTTGGGTACTCGTGGGTGTGATTTCAGGTCCTTGAGCTTTAGTTATAGGGAAGGTAAATATTCATAATATTGGTATTGATCTAATTTGCGAGTCATAAATGATACCAGATTTGTAGTGACATTGTACTTAGCCACACCCACCCACACAAAGGCATACCCACATGTGCACACGCACACGCACACGCACACGCACACGCACGCACATCAAAGTTACCAAAGAATGTATGGTTAAAGAGGGGGATCCGTATAAGGGTAAAAAATATAGCTTTTTAGCCGATATAGGATGTTAGTTTCTGGTGGAGCAACCAAACATGGCAGGTAGTAACGATAAAGTTAAAAATATCTGTGCATATTGTATTTGTTTACGTTTTCTCACAATCAGTTTGGGTATTTTTATCTGTAACTTGTGATTGGGTTTCCAATTCAGATTGTTGTTGAGATAAGAATAATAAAAAGTG